>APFE031732458.1:71026-84564 GCA_000404065.3 Pinus taeda
CAAATGGGCCGTAGTATTAGATAGATGGTATTAGTAATAAGCGGTATTGACCCGTGGTATTACTTGTAGGAGTCATATATAAAGGATAGTAACTCCCTATGAGGAGCATCGTGTCTTATTTTTTTAATCGAGCTCTGCTCTATTGGAGGTTGCCCCCTCGAAGAGGCAAGTGAACATTTCTCTCTGAAAAATAAAGTCATTGCCATTCTGTGTTCTCGGTCTCTTTTCTTCGCATATTCTGTATTTGGGTATCTTTTGCAGGTTAAGAAGCATAACAACTTATCAACTAGAAACACTTCATGGAGATTCCCTTGGGAACCTATTCAATGGAAGGTTTTTGAAGAAGTTATTCACCTGAAAAAGCATATATACAAAAGAAAATCAAATCATTTTACTCCTTGTTGTTTTGCACAAGATTGCAATTTTCAAATTCAATAAAATCATGAGAAGAAAAAAATGTCACACTCAAGAAGACTCCATGAACTAATGATAGAAGGCATTGGAACTGCAAGTTCTCAACAGACCACAGGGGCTTGTTGTCCCCCATGGAGCCAATGTTGATGTCAAATTGTGACACCTAGTAAAATTTGGACACTAGGAGACATAAGGATCCTAGTTTTGTTCAAATAATACGATGAAATGAAAAAAACCGAGTCCATCACACCAAGAATTAGCATTGATAGGTCTTGATGCCTTTCCTTTACTAATGACATGTCAACGACATAACTCGTAGCACCAAAACCCTGAAGCATCAAGCAGCAATGGACATACATAACGTGTGTGAATCATGCTAGAGAACATGGATAAAGATGCCAATGGAGTGGTAGATTTCTAATATCAAATAACCATAGAACTTACACATCTAATGCCTAGAAGCACTGCGAACCCTAAAGTCACATGGTAAATAAATCAGTAGGGGCGTGTGGAGGAAGCCATGTGTCAACCACTTAGGCTTCTTGCACACCTCTGAAAAATTAAAATGTCCAGGCTCTGACCCATATAATGCCACATGCCCCCTTATCAATGGCCAAATCACCCCGCCACATCCTACCAAGTCACATGTTATGTCACTACATCGTCTACCCAATTAGCCTCCACGTGTTGGCACTGTACACCTAGTTGGTTGCCCATGCAACATGCCATTTCACCCTAGTCATGCGCGATAGCAATATTTTGCCCACACAATCAGCCTCCACATATTGGGTCCCATGTCTGGTCCATGTCATCCTAGCCCACGATCAAAAGTACATGTGATGTATCAGACAATTTTGGAAGCCCTCATCTAACAACCATGGATTTCTTGCACCACGAAGATGATAACGGGATAACATCGCAAGTATGTGTGACATATGTTATGTGTCATCTCCATATGTGCCTTGCACACCTCCTAAAGTTTCAAATGTTTTCGCCCACACTAAGAAAAATGTTTCAATGTAGCTCCTCACTCCATGTCAGCCAAATATGTCACCTTTCCATGTGTAATACACCTAGTTACCTAGTCATCCACCATGTGTTCAATCTTCCTGCATAGTCAGCTTACCATGTGGTTGGCCCCACATCTTGTTGAAATAAGTGTAACACCATCTAAATTTCCCGCCAAATAAATCCTCACACATGTCATGTGTTGACTGGTATAAAATACGTACAGGAGCCCATTTTTGGAAAATTTTCAATGTTGTTTCTTGTTCCAGTTGTTCCGCATTTCCAATCTTTAAACTGCCAAATTTGGTAGAAAAATAATGTAATTCACACAAATTTAACCTGTGAGCTATCCTTTCCTAGAGTCTCTAATCTACACAATCTATAATAATTTAAGCCATTTAAACCCTAGTCCTATCATACAAGTGTCACAAGCTTCAATTGAAGGAACTTCATCTCCCAAGTTGAAAGAACCACATAAACCAATGGGATTAGCTTCAGAAATACATTATTAGGATGAAGTAATTTATTTAGTTGCTAAATTCCTACTCCTTTAGCTCATAACCCCTAAGCTTGTGACTTGTGTGTGTGTCATCATTCCTAGGTTAAAAATTAGAGGAATTCGTCCCACCAACCTGTCACTCACACTCTGCGACACATGGCCTTCCCTTGTTCACTTCCTTGATTCTCATAATGATTTTCTTTATTCATTCTTATTCCATCAATCAAGAACTTCCCTCATCTCATCGTCCTATCAAATGGCTTCTTTATCTATAGGGAGTTACTTGGATGTGAAGGGAAAAGGTAAAGAAGCATGTCAATGCCATGTCAACATTAGCCACTGGGATCAACTTATGGAATCCTTTGAGCTAATAAATTCCATTCACATATTGGCCAAGAAGGTAGACATATCAAAAGATAAAAAGTTGTGTTGTCTGATTCCAAAACAAAGGCGAGAATTCTTTGGGCTAGATAGCACATAGGGAGGTTGAAAACTAAGCTAGGTTTGTTGAAGAAAGAAGACTCTAGCAAGCCCTTGTTAAAAACACTAACGAAGGTACTCTATGGGTGCATAATAAAGACAATGGATAGGTACTAGAATCATTTGGAGTTTATTCAATACACAACCGAGACCATAAGAAGGGAATGTAGGTAAATACAGGCCATTGAGGAGACTATCAATGACTTACATCCCAAGGTTGAAGTCATTGTAGACTTCCTAAATCAGGTACCAAAGTAGGATATTGCAAAATTGAACCTTGATCAATTTTAATGAGTGACCAAATCCAACCAAATAATAACGAAAAATGAACTAGTGATGATGGCTAAATAGGAAGTAAAAACCTTAATAGATGAGGTGGAAGGTTTCAATAGAAAGTGTGAGATGCTTCACCATAAAAAAGTTCCAACTCTCTTTTATGATGAGGGGAACTTTCTTCCAAAAGAGTCCTTCACGATACTTATGGTTGTAATCAAGGAAGATCATGTAGGCCTCAAGTGACATAATTGCATCCTTCTGGGTAAGGAGGTCATGAAGTTATACAATGACCAATGTGAAGTTTTGTTCTTACTCAAGAATATGTTCTGAGAAAGAGGAAAACTTAATTATGAAGAAATCACAAGCTTAAAGGGAACCATTATTGATTCTTGGTATTGTGACATCCCATACAGAAGAAAATGGAGGACTCTAATGGATATGTACGAATGGGCCTCCCAACAATGATTCACCCTAGAATCTCAAATAGAATCAATAGAACTTGGTTCCAGTGCAAGTAGTTCTACCCACTAGATGAAACTTCACCATTCAACACTCTCTTCAACATTGGTACCATAATCGACATTTTTGGTAGGCAGACACTGGCACCATCGACACCTCTGCCATTGTCTGTAGTGCACCCACTATAGTGCTTGACCCAAGATGAACCCAACAAGGAGAGAGAAGGCACAACACCCAGCCAAGAGAGAGAATGGAAGATTATCAAAGTCAAATTTAAAGGGATCCACTCACAAACTAACAAAATTTTCAAGAAACTTCTAGAAGAAGTTAGTTATAGTAAATCTGGAAATTTTGTAATAAATCATAGTGGTTTTTCATATACCACTAATGCTTTTGGGTAGAGTCCAAGTCCTTGAGTTCTTTTATATAGGCCTTATTTTTGTAAACTAAGGGGGGGAGGGGGTGGCGAATATTGGGTTGTAGGGAAACTCTCTCGAATTTTTTAGTGAATTGTTGGAAGGCCTTGAAACAATTCTAAGGAAGAATTTTGCAGTAAATCTTGGCTTATTTGTACCTTCTTGTCATGTATTTTCTCATACCCACTTCATATTTTGGAATTTGTTACATATGAATATAGTTTTATGGAATTTTCATGGCATTTTAAGTTATGAACATGATCTGTTATGTGAATTGTATGGGGATTGTATGGGAATGTTTAACTGAAATAAATTTGGGCATCAATATGATGGTTTATTTTGGTTTTGCAAGATTTATCAAGGTTGTTTGAAGAGTATTTTGGCTTCTTGGTATTTCTTAAAAGGGTTTTACAATAAATGGAAATTTTCAATTTTTTGTGTATTCTAATGGTTGAATCTAAATTGCTAAGCTTCCCATAAGGTCTTGAATGATTTAAAGGAGTTCATATTTGCTCCTTTAAATTGGGTAGAATTTGTTCTACATTTTCCATATTTTAAACTCTTCGTTTAGAATCCAAGGGTTGTGATTGCTGGAACTTAGAATCAACAAAATAAGACCGAATCCCAAACATATTTCTAATTTGATCCAAATCTGAGCTAAATTTGAAGATTATTCATGCATAATTTTGGCACTTTCTTGAGGAACATATCATGAATGTTAAATGTAAGTAATGAGTAAATTTTTAAAGATAATTGTGATATTAATTCTTCTTGATTCAACCATTTGCATTTAATATAGAGAAATTTACATCTGCACCAAGATTTATTTTAATGGCTCTAGTGAATTCTTCATGTTCTTTACTTTCTTGTGACACATTATAGGAGGAAATAAATTACATGAAATTTCAAACTTTTACTAGAATTTGTAACTTTAATTAGGTTTAAAACAAAACCACATAGTTGTTTTACAACAATACATTTACAAGAACAATATAAATATATAGTCTTGCTTGTATTTTGAATCATCTACAACTTTGGACCGAATCTTATGCCAGGAACCAATAAGATAGAACATTGAAACTAAGGGCCAGACAACACATTAAACAAACATATAATGATAATAGATGGACATATATGTTGACTTAAATAGAATACCTTAAAAACATAGCAGCAAGTAAGATCACACATAGATGTTCCCAAGATCTACATTACAACAAAGCGTAGTGAGACTCTGGGTCCCCAACACCTATCTTTCTAGCTCTTTCAATAGGTATCTACCTCTATTGTCATGAATGATATTATCTATATACTCTTGAAACTTTGTTTTCTCCCCTTCTCTTCTCAAAAAATTCTCTTTTCTCCCTTTTTTCCCAGCATGTGATCTTTCATTCGAATTTCCTATGCCTTTTCCCCTAACAAGAATTTCTCAATCTACTTCTTGTTCTAAGAATGTAGGGGAGACACCTAGCTAAAGTATAGAAGTTATTTCTTTAGGAATTTGTTTTCTCCACTACTCATAGATTTAATAAGGTAAATGTGATGAGATAGGATAGATATATGAATAATAAATAAATTCATTACACCACCTTACCTTTTCCCTCTTATGGTATCATATCACCTATATGTGCTCATAGTTTTTTGGTCTTGGTCATCATCATTTTATTAACTATAAAAGAAAAATATTTACAATTTTTATAACACCATGGTATATCTCTCCTATGATAATAAGTATAATGGGAAATAAATATATCTACTCATAGTTAAAAAAAAATTACAAACTTTTCCAAGGAGATAACATTCCCCCCTACACCATCCTAAATGTTCTTTCAGTACAATAATATTTGTATCTTTATTATTACACTAAACTCATAATGCCATCCTCTTCATTTCCTTAGTACACACATTTTTAATATTATCTACTACAATAATAAACATATGTCATAAACATTTTCCTACATAGCCATTAACTTTTCCATAAGAAATCTCAATATTCCAAAAGGAGAACATACATTTTAACATACGAAATTTCAATTCAATACTTATCTATATGGTTTTCCTTTACTTCATAAGGCTTCCACATGCAAAAGTTTTAGCTCATTATTTTCTTAAACACACCCAAATGCACTCATGATCCCATCTATCACGTAACATGAATCTCCCACAACAAATTCATTCAAGTCTCCTCTTCCTTTGTTCATGCACCCTTTAATATCAATCATCCCCTTCGCTACTACAAAATCCCTCAATAAATCCATCATTTGTCAATATTCCTTGCATAGGAAGTGTAGATTGGTCAATAGGAAGTGTAGAGAGACTCATACACTCTTATAACCAAGGCATTCCTTTATCTTTTTCTAAAATTTCATAGCACATCTCAATGGTGATGAAGGCATGTCATAGGGTTCTAGTGTCACACCTTATTCCTAGGATTTCATATTCATAGTCATCATTTATCTTCCCTAGATGTATACATCATATCACATATATCACATGAACATAGTTCGTATGAGATTAATCATTATAATTCAAAACAAAATCTTTGATTTCAACATGTTTCATATAGTAACACAAATTCACATGAGAATTTTTCTCATTTAGTTTGGCTCTTTTGTAAGTGATAATATTCAGCCTTCTTATGGCTTACCATCAATGCAATACCCAAGGTCATTTTATGTGTAATATTTGTTTTCCCTCATCCAAACAATTACCAATCTTCATGCATAAAATCCTTTCGAAATGATATTCACTACAAATAGTAAACGAGCCTCCAAATTGTCATATAGTCAAAACTCCAATTATGCTCATTTGCATACCATTCCAAGTTGGATGGAAAATTCATTGAATTATTTAAATTCATATCACCATTATTACATCATGTATTTTATTTTCAATCATTCCAACACTTCACAGTGCATTAATGCATTTATTTCAGCAATTAAACTAGTTGTGCAATATTGAGAGTGTCATAATTATCCTCCCCGCTAAGATGCCTATATTAGAATTTTCTTAGCAAATAGTTTTCTCACTTTTCTTTTTGTGAGGTAAGGGTTTCAAACCACTGACTTCAACACTTAACAATTTCTCAAAACATTAATAGTTATTTATTTTCATGACATTCATTCATACAATTGCTTTTCCCACATAAGCATGCATCTATTCAATGCATCAAACTTCCACATTATTAAATTTTCCAACAATTTCTCCATACGAAGAGATTTATACCTCTATCATATTCTAATGAGTATTAATTTCATACAAGTATTCATATATCAACAATCCCATTTTCATTCTCATCAATTAAGGACAATCAAAACAATTTTATGTTCATGTGATAGAAAAATACTCATAGCATTAGAAAGTTCTATGGTCACTCACATCATCATATAAACTTCAAAAATTCATGCGTATGGTATAGTTTTATACATGCATCACTATGTGATGAAATTATTTTCTTTAGATTTTGAAGCTCTTAGGTCATTACCAATAGCCTCATGCATGCATTGCATTCATTGCATTCACTTCATACATCACACAGAGCCATGTATTTTCCAATGCATTATCAAACATACAACTTTTTTCCTATGACTGTATCACTCACTTATTTAACTATTTTCCATTATGAAAGCTCGCACATGTAAATATTACTAATATTTGTACCAAAATTTATGCGCTATCATCTTCCTACCTTGATCATACCTTGATTGGGGTGTTAAGCAATCATGCATCCAAAGGGGAAAATATTTCATCCAAAAAGAAAATCTTAAACAAACCTTTGCCGAATTCCTTCAAATTACCTTTTTTTGTTGCATGGTTGGTTTCCATACTTACATGGCTACCAACATTTGTATACTCAATTGATTCTTGATAGGCATCCTCTTGTTATTTTCCTCAAGATATTTAATGGATTAAGGCACTTATATTGCCTTAAAATTCACTTAAATTAAATGGCCTTTAATATCAAATTCCTAAATAGAATCTACATTTTATTTTCTTAATGTGTAACATCACCCACACATTAGTTATTAATTAATCAATTTAAAAAAATTCTATATAACTCCAAATCTGTAACCCAATTCATTGTATAATGCATGTTATGTCAACAACTAATCAAACATTCTCAAGTTTAATTTATCTAACAAATTAGTTATATGAAAGAAAATTAGCAATACATAAATATCATTCAAGGGAAAAATACCTCCTTAAGCTTTCTATCATTTGTTACTTCACTATCTAGCTATCAACATTGACCCAATCAAGCCCTCCTTGACTAGTTCTTTATTCAAATTTTCCCTGTAGTTCATCTCAACAAGGGAATTTTACAAGTTCAATGTAAAATTTAGCATATAAATCATATGCAATCATTTTTATTAGAATTTCTTATGTTTTAAAACAAACTCAATAGCCCAATTATTTTTATAATATCCTAGGGGACCCTCTCCCTTGCAATTGTGTTCATACTAGTTGTCTCAACAAAATTTATATCAAAATTGGTATCTTCTAATTTGATTACCAATCAAGGCATAATTGGTATTTATTTGAGCATTGTTTCTTTTATCTTCCTATAAACATGTCCTCTTTGAAGAAGCATTTCCTAGTCCACAGGGGACTATCTTCTATGTAATCTCACTTTGTTGCATTTTCCCTATTCAACATGATCATACAACTTAGTCTCTTTATCTAACCACCAATTACTCAATAGGCCTTCACCTAGACCTATGTACAAAATTTCACTTCATTAGAGATTCAAACAAGTGTAAAATATTAATTCATTCTCTTTTTGTCAAAGATGATAGCAACATGTCCATTTTATTTTTTTAAATAGTTGGAAATTAGTCCTTAAAGCCATATCACAAGCTTATAACATTTAGCTCCTATCCAAAGATATGTTCTCTTACTCTCACACACCATCAAGGAATTCAACCCTTAGCCTTACCATCACTTACTATGTCGGTCTTTGTGCTCATTTTTATGAAAGATATTATTTCACTGTAATACATAGAGTTCTTTCTCATATCAAGGATAACATAAACATATTCTTACAATATCTAACTTTTCTCTCACAACCCTTCCATTGGATTTTATTTTTATTTTCAAAGTATCTTCAAGGCCTTGACATTACCCTAATGGAAATTCACATCTGCTCTCTTACCAAGAGGCCTTCGTCTTCCATAAAAAAAATATGATATACATAGCATTAGTCTCACTTAGTTTCCAAGTGAGTACTTGAGTACTTCCACCATCTTATCCAAGTACATCCTCATATCCATTAGTCACAGGTATTGATTAAGTTCAATATCCATACTATAACATCCCCCAGCCACCCAATTGGGGCGATGCCACTACCCATTGGCACTAATGTCATATTTACTAATAATGTATACACATCATGACAGAATAGAAAAATGTCTTAAAAAATAAACCATAAATGTGCCATAAATAGAATTTAAACACTTATTTGATAAAATGTGCCAATCAGTTGCATACCTGAAACATACCACCTAGCCATAGATCATGCTACTCCTGATGATGAACCACCACTGATGGTTCGAAATGTCAAGAAAGAATAACCTAATGCAATGAATCTGGAAGATGATCTACACACCTATGAAGATTGCAGAAACATAAGAGATTAAAAAAAAAAAAAATATGCTACTCTTTCTCTCTTAGTAGTGGATCAAGCCTCGAGCTAGGGTCGTGGCTCCATGAGCATAAAGGCTTACCTAAAACCTATCAAAGTACTTCATCGATACCAAACATAAATGGGACCAAGGCACCAAACCATAGTAGCATCCAACCAATAATTTCACATCCCCCATAAGCCCACATAACCCAAGGTAGTGCACTTGGAGTTTATCTGGGTCTCACATCCCCATTCTTTATACTTCGAGTCTATCTGGAAATGCCGCTACCCTTATAGGTTTCCAACTTGGGCATCCATGGATTTCTTACAGCCCTAAGGCTTTCAAGTGTTCTATCTTCCCTAAAAGGTCTCCAAGTACCCTCTAGGCCCTCACAAAATGACACATATCCCTCTTGGTAGATAGTCAACTAAATTAGAAAATCACCTTTTATAGATATGGTGTTGTTTATATTATAATATTATAATGTATTTGGATATAAAGTGACTTTACCTTTATAGCATGGGATAGGGGTAAACTAATGGTTTCCTAAGTTAGCTCCCTTCCTAACCTCCCTGGCCCCTTCACCCTTCCTATCATGGATTCTTCGCCTCCCAAGATCCAAAATTAAATGTTAAACTTTCCTTCATATTCTTGCAACTATATTAATTAAATGGACTTAATAGAGTTTAATCAACATTTAAAAGATGGAAATAATAGACATCAAATAAGAAGAAAAAAATAACAAATCGTTAACAGATTTCACCCCTCGTGGGATGCATCTCCTCAACCATTTCAAAGGTGTAATCAATCCATTATAATGATAAGAAACTTTATGAAATTTCCTTTATACATTGAAAATGATTTTAAAACTTGCAAAATTTTCCTTTAAATTCTTATAGGAAGATAGGAGCACTACTAGAATCTTCATTTGGTTTCTTCCCACAAATAAAAAATTTATATGGCCTTTTGTTCTCCAAAAACTACTACAGAATATACTTTATAAACAATTATGTGAAATAAGTATTTCATGATAGACTTGTGGCATAATGGTAAGAAGTGGAAATTAAATAGGGAAGGTCATGAGTTCAACTCTTGTTGTTTCATGATTTCGTGGGATATTGTTTTCCCAAAATACAATTTTGGAATGAATTTTAAACATTTTTCACACCCATATCTTCATGTGTTTTGTGCTATAGTGCGATGGTAAAACGTTTGGTTATTTCTATCAAGGTCATGGGTTTGACTATTGTGTGATAATTGTTGTCATAATATATTTTGGGATTTGTTTTCAAAACATATCCTTTAAATATAAAAACCTTCACACCACTTAACATGTTTGAATATCAGGGTGTAGTGATAAGTTTGAGAACTTATCTCGATGAGATTGTGCATTCAAATCCTATTGTTGCTAATTTTTTTTGTGACATAGTTTTGACTTGCGAACCAACTCCACCACATATCTAGTTCCATGTATCTTTTCTAGAAGGTACATGTGGCAGCCTCTTTTTGGTCCACGTGGCATCCTGTAATTGGTCCCATGGTGCCAAGTGCCAGCCTATCTTCATGTCATGTATCAACCTGTGACTATGCCATGTGTTATCCTAGATTGTGTTATGTCAGCCTTTGGGTGTGCCACCTATCATCCTGCAAGTGTACCATGTGTCAATACCTAGCCCTATTTTTCCTTCAACTTTCAAAGACCATAAATTTATGTATGATGTATGTTTGAGCTTTTCAAATTGTGTTGGAATGACCTTGTGAAACTCTTCGACATGGATACTTTTTAAACTAGCATTTGAGACCATCAATGTGGATCAATTCTGGGAATCCTCTTAGATTAATCCTCCCCACTAAGAAGGTTTTGGACCACCAAAAGTTTGATTTTAATCACTAAGTTAGGGTATAGCTCCCTCACTTTTTTTTTTTTATTTCCATCCATTGTGCTTTTCTTGGATTCATTCCTTTTAGGTCCACACAAAGATATTCCACATCACCTCTTTGTGAATTATTCACTTTTTTTTTCAAGCATAACATCTTATTGCATCTCATTCATATATTCAAGATAAAAATCATCAAAAAAAGGAATTTTAACATTCTCACCTTGATCCAAAATCATAGGAGGTTCATATAATTTCATGTTTCAACATTCCCCATTGAATACATATATGGAGGTAAATCTAATCAAAAAACATTTCCACCAATATTTTCCAAAATTGTAAATTGACCAACTTGATTAGTTTGAACTTTTAAATTCATCTTTAAGATGTTCTTTACTGATATATAGCCAAACTTGATCACCTACTTGGAAATAATAATCAACATTTTTAGCCTTATACTTGGGTTGGTTCTTTTCCAATTGTCCCTACACAACTTAATAAGCCAATTGGGTCTTCTAAACGAACTTCATGGCTTTTTTTGCATTGATATTTCCATCCACCATTGAATCTTTCCCAAAAGTGATGTCCAAACGAGACTTAGGAAAATATCCAAAACATGTCCTAAAAGGGTACCACTCTATATAAGAATATATGGAATGATAATAGGCATGTTGTACATAATGCAACTAATCATCCCAAATCTTATGGTTCTTGCAACAATATCTTTGAAGTAGATGTGTCACTATCCAATTTTGTCTATCAATAGGTATGCGGATGAAAATTTTCTTTTATGAATCAGGTATCATTAACCCCCATAAAGTTGATTGGAAGTCCCTACGGAAGCAAGACTCTTGATTAGAGAAAATGGATGTGGGAAAAACAAAATGAACCCAAATATTTTGAAAGAACATATGTATAGTCTTCTCTCATGTCACTTTCTTCTTACAAGGAACCAAGATGCACATTTTCTAAATAGATCCACCACAACATACCAATAATCATGCCCTTTTGTAGACATAGGCAGTATGCCTACAAAATCCATAGACACAATTTCCCATGGATGAGCATTTATGTACCTAATACCTAATTTTCTATTACTTGGTTTTCTAGTAGCACACATGACACATCCCTTTACATATTTGGAAACAATTTCATTCATCTAAGGTTATTAACAATAACATTTCAATTGATTTATCGGTAGTCTTACACCAAAATGGACAGAAATGAAAGAAGTATGTGCTTCTTTGATTACATGTACTCTTTCATCTCATGCAAAATACAATTCACTAGATTACAAAGAAACTTTTCAAGAACTTCATAATCTAATTCTTCTACCTGAGTAGCATGGATTATATTTTAATATACATCCTTGAAATCCTCATCTATAGCATATTGTTTAATATAACTTCATGAGAAAATAAATATGGTGTGAAACAATGGATGCAAAAATACAAGGTCTTAAAAAAATATCAACAACTTTGTTTTATATACCTTTCTCATACTTGATGACCAAATGGGATTGCTATAAGAATCCCATCCACTAAAAATGTTTTAATTGTTTTAGTTTGTATTATGATTGAAGAAACTAAAAGGGTTGGTGGTCTATATGTATGATGGTCTCTTTTCCCATCAAATAATGTTCCAATTCGTCACATTCTAAACTAAAGCATACAATTATTTTTCATGGGCATGAGAATTTCTTACTGCACCAGTGTAGGTCTCAAAACGGTAAAATTAGTTTCCTTAGTTGCATTAACACTTCTCCCATGGAATAATCACTTGCATCAATTTAAATTTCAAATGGTTGTTGTAAATATGGAAATGCAATAATTGGGGTTCTATTGATAATCTCTTTCAAAATTTTGAAGGATTTTTGTTGTTTGCCTCTCAACTAAAAGACCCATTTAATACTTGCCAAAGCATCTAAAGGGGATGAAGTAAATGAAAAATTATAAATGAACTTCCTCCAATACTAAACTACTCTTAGGAAGATTCTAAATTTTGTTACCTTATTAGGCCTAGCCATTTCCTGATGGTTTCAACTTTAGAGGGATCATTTTTCAATTCACCGTCCCCTACAATATAGCCTAAATAAACTAAATATGTTTTGCCAAATTCACATTTTAAAATATTTAGACATAGTTTCTCCTTTTCTTAAACATTTATGACTTTCTAACATGAATTATGTGATATTCCCAATTTTGATTGAAAATTGAGATATAATATAAGTAGGTGTCACGCAGAATGAGTCGATCTTGCGGACAGGATAGACCTTCCTAGAATATAAGAAGACCTAATGACAGACAAACCAAGCAGATACTATCTTTCTCTAAATGTGCTTTTATAAATAATGGCAAACAAGTGTGTTTAAGGCCTACCTCATGTCCTACGCAAGTTTGGGGATGCCTTCGCTCCTTTGATCCAAGTAAGTTCCTTTGTCGCAAACCTACAAACACAAACAAGGCAAATGATTAAATAGCACCTGAAT
>APFE031732458.1:102237-181520 GCA_000404065.3 Pinus taeda
AACCTATTTGAAGTAAAAGCTCACAAAAAGTCTTTTTGAGGATGTTTTACTTGGTTACAAGCAAACCAAGGACTAATTTGTCCAGAATCACAAATAAGTCAAGAACAACCAATTTTGTTTTCCTTTTGAAAATGAAAATCCAAACTTTCAATCACAAGCCTTTCGAAGTTTTGTAAAGAGAAAACACAAAGAAGATTCCTCAACAAGGGGAGATTTCATAAATGGTCAGACTCATAAGAAGGCTGATAGACACTAAGTTGATTTGAAGTCCCTACAGCTTCTAAGCTCAGAGCCACTACACAACCAAATCGAAAAACAAACCCAACAAGCAAAACTCCTAGGAATTTCACCTAAAACCTTAATGCTAATGAAATTAAACGAAGGAAACATTTCAACCAGTCACATGCAGGTATGGGCAGAGGATACTACAAAATCAAGATAAAACTAATTTAAAGAGTAAAATTCAAAATTTCAAAATTTTAGCAGGGTACGCAGGTTCAGAGTTTACACAGGTGCATGTACGCTATGTGCACAAAGTAAAAGTGTGTACAGGTACGCAGTGTGATACAAGCGCAGACTGCGGACTTCAACTAAAGTAATGAAAAATAAAAAACAAACCTAAATCCACTAAGTCTACCCAGGTCTACACACAACAAGCCAAAAACAAAAACAAAAAAGCAAGTTTCTCAAGTCAAAGAAAAACGAGGAAAACAATCAAGTCCCCAGCGGAGTCACCATTTTGTCACGCGGAATGAGTCGATCTTGCGGACAAGATAGACCTTCCTAGAATCTAAAGAAGACCTAATGAGAAAAAAACCAACTAGACACTATCTTTCTATAAATGTGCTTTCATAAATAATGGCAAACAAGTGTGTTTAAGGCCTACCTCATGTCCTACGCAAGTTTGGGGATGCCTTTGCTCCTTTGATCCAAGTAAGTTCCTTTGTCACAAACCTGCAAACACAAACAAGGAAAATTATTGAATAGCACCGGAATAAACAGTATTATAAAAGATATTTAACATGGAAGTCAAGGAATCCATGAAACAAATAACATAAGATACTTGTTGAGAAAAATGAGCTTGATTGTATTAATTCAAAAGAAGAAGAACTTTACAACCTTTGCCTTGATGCTGTACAAGCTCCTCCCAGGATCCAACAAGAAGTCTCCTCTACTTTGACAAGCTTCACTCACTCCCCAATGAAGCCAAAAAGGTATGTGATCTCTCCTTTTAAGCTCAAATAGGAAGTCTTGATTTCACCAACATTTACCCTCAAAAATGTTCAGCTTCTAACCTCCCTAGCCACTAACCCAATGCCTCAATTTATAGTGCAATGGAGGGCAGTTACTAGGTCCCCCTTCAAAGGGATAGAATCCTCCTTCAAAGGGATAGCTCCTCCTAACAAGGGATTAGCTCCTTCTCTTTTGGGATGCATGAACCACTTTGGAGCGAACAATCCACGTCAAAATTCCTTCTAGAAACCTCTAGAATTAACCCAAAGTGAGGCTTTTAAGATAAAAATTGTGCCTTTTGACTTTCACAGGGGTACACACCCTCCCCTTTACATACAGAGCGTATAAGTACGTAGGTATTCTGAACAAAAGGTATGGGCCCATAGGCAAAAGTGAGAGAAAGTGTGGAGCCAGAGTTACATTGCTTTTTTTTATGTCTTTCTCTCATTTCCAAAGCTTGTTTTGAAGAGCTGAGGTCTAAGACTTGCTTAGGAGGCTGGTACAGGTGGTGATAGACCCATACCGACTGCAAATAATCAAGGTGATGATATTTTTGTATAACAGTAGGTTATTACAAAAACTTCTATGAATGGCCTAAATACATCATTCATAACTCACATAAAAGTAGGAGCATTAGAAATCCTAAAGGGTTTTATCACTCCAATTTAACCCTAGTTGTGAAGGGGAAAAACTAAGGTAACCTCAAACCACTTTGGAGTTGTTGGATTAAGGGGGCCTGACCTAGGTTCATTGTTATTTGCACAAACCATTAAAACCCTAAATGTTGGCCTTTGGAAACAACCTGCATAGTGCAGGGTATAGTCTCACATGAAGTAGTATTGGGGGATGCTAGAACTAGGTTTCTACATCAAGAGGCCTATGTGATAGCTTCCTAGGGTTCTCAAGGAGTAAATCTACCTTCGTGAAGACCTATTTCCTCTGATTGTCAGCTACTACAACTCTATCAAAATGATTGTCAGGTCCTCATGAAGGTACTTAAGTATACTTATCATGTATAAATGTTACAAATCTACTAGTTCCAAGTAGTAAATGTGTATTTTGAAGCCCTTCTAGCCTAGATGTTTCATCGAATAGATCTACCCTTTCTGAATAACTAACTATCGCAGATCTATCTAATGACTTTCAGATCTTTGTGAAGGTCTTAAATTGTTATTAACATGCATAAAAGATGCAAATCCACTACTTTCACGTAATGAACAAGCATTAATTCATATAAGTCATAACAGATCATGGAGGAATAAAAACTTAACTGAAATAATAAACCAGGCATAGATGCACAGATTCGGCTCAAAACAATCTTTATTATGAATAAGCGTTCAATTACAGACTTCTCCTCCCTATGCACTTAGCTTGCAGACTTACAAAGGTCTCCATGCACTCAGCTACTAGAGCCTTCCCCTTTTGCCTAAGTATAGGAAACAGATTTTTCCTTCCTTAGCACCTTGCCCTTATAATGATTCTTTACAAAAATTTATCTCTTTAGAATTGCTATGACTCAACTATATATAGCCTTTCATTACAATACCATGGTCTACGGACCATGGGCGGGTCTCAAAACCATCCTATAATCTACACATACAAGGGACTAAAGCCCCTTTGACTCTTACTTAGCTTCGCACTCCACTTCCACATTTTGCAGAGACTTTACATTCTTTAACAAAAGTATTACAAAAATTGACTAAACTGACAAAAATTAACCTCAGGGACCCCATCCCAATAGTCCTCCAACACAAATATCATGACTCACCCTTGAGTCATTCAGCTAGATTCTCCACTTTATTGTGGATGTCACTTAACTCCATCTTCAATACTTCAAGGTACGATGTACTCTATACTATGGCCTGCTGCATTTCTTTGACCATATTCTCTATAGTTGGCCCCTCCATTGTGACGTGCATGGTCCTTTTCATTTGTTGGAAATTATTCATCTTTTCCTGGATGGATAGAGTAATCTGGCTTGCTTGCTATGTCCATGGTTGAATACAAGCCTTCAAAACTTCTTCTTTGTGATGCAGCTCCTCAAATTATGTCTGCAGCAACTTCATTTCTTGCAAGCGTACGAAGCGCTAGATTGGCGCCAAAGTGTGCACAATCGCCTTGATCTCATAAACTTGTTGTTGTGCCTATCTGATCTTTGTATGTAGTCACTATAAGTTTGAGTCCTCCAACAACGTATTCCATAGATTGATTGCATTTTCAAAAACACCATTGCAGCCCGATACTACATTCTCCAAATTAAACATGTGTTCTTTGATGGTTGCAATACACTGCTCCCTAACCTCTGGAAGAGTAGTTGGCCGCAGTTTCAATTGCAGTTTTGAGATCTTCATCTGAAAATCAAAAGTAACTCGGCCTACCTCATTGACTATCACACAGTAGTGGACAATTTCTGAATCTTTATTGAAGTTGTCACATCCTCTGGAATGTGTAGTTTTGGTACTGAATTACATGCTTGTGTAATTGTTGCTTCTAGGCTCTCGCTTCAAGCTTCTAGCTCTTCTTTTTCCTTAAGAGCCTAAACCTTTTCGGTAAAGACATGCTCATTGTTCATTTTGACTTCACTAACTACTAAGAGTGCGCACTGCTCTCTTGAAACTCATCTGAGATCCCCTAATGAAGTGCATTGAGGGTTTGAAGTGGCAGCGCGACTAAATTCATACCCACACCATTGATCTTTCTGAGATGGGTGTTATCTTCATGTGATTATACATGCAATGTTCCTTCTGGCAAGGAAATGACCCTGAGGTCCAGATTCTATTATGTTTAAATTACGCTCTCGCTCACTTACTACAGGCTCACTTGAAACCCGCTCACTTGTCCCATGCTAGCCTGGATTCTTTCTTCTTAAATCTGCAACTCATGCAGATCCTTCTGGATGCTCCCTACCATATGCATGCACTAATACTCAAATTAAGCCCACAACTCTGTCGTTGTGTTGCATACCTTATCCCCAATTTCATCCAAGTCCTCCTTAGTGAGGACCAGTTGATCCACATGTGCCTGCTTTTGTGATTTTCGCTTTTTCCTAGGTCCAGACGTCTTCTCCTTGGTCCACTTCTACAATTTGAAGGGAGTGCTATGCTCCTCTCCACCACCTTCTTCCTCCTCCTCAGAACATTCCTTGTCCAAAGTCTACTGACAATAAAATACCTCTACTTCCACTGTGGCCTCCATGGTAGTGCACTCTTTTTCAGTAACTGCCTTAGCTGTAACTGCTTTATCAATAGTTTCTTTCTCCTCTTGATCAGAAAATTCCCACGCTACTTCTTGGGTTGCTTCTTTCTATTTCTGTGCAGTTTTTGTCTGCATAAAGGAGCTATCTCCACCTTTGCTTGTACTTGTACCAAGATCTATGAGTTGTCACCACTCTGCTGGCCATGACCCCACAACCTCCTATACATCAACCTTGGTAACTTGTTCCATGTATTCTTAGGATTTCATCTTGCATGGATGGATACATTATGAAAATCAACCTTAAATTCCATGTAGGCCTGCAACTATTCAAACAAGGTTGTAGACAACCTTGGCCTCTAACTGATCAATGTGTGGAGGTCCATCTTGACCAATATCCAATAGACTTTTGACTTTGTGATGCTCTCCATATCCTTCATCACCTACAGTGAAGCAAACTTCACTGCCTTCCTGTAAATCCTCATCTTACGGAGGGAACTAACTATCCTCTGGAAGTCGACATGCAATGAGTACAATCAATAATAACAGCCAAATATAGTGAAATGTCTTTCTTTCATCCCGTGTTTTGTGGAAATTTTCTAAGAATTCTTTGCAGAGGTACTACGCCCAGTTGTACTGCACCCCCTTTGCGCACTGTGCAGCCAATGAAATTGTTGGCACTGGAACCTCATCTGCGTGACATTTTCGCATGACCTTCTTGACCAAATTCTAAGTGGAAAACTACACTGCTTGGTCTGTAATAGAGTAGATAGAGTATCTGCGCAACTTCTTGACCAGCCCAAACTCATTTTTCATTTTATCTGCAAGTCCCTTCTCCTTGCTTTTTCCTCCAAACTCCTTGGTTGGATCTGCCCGCTTATAGGGAAATTTTGTAATTCTATGGATCAAAATGTTTGTTATGGGGATATGTTCAACTAACCACAAACACCCATCATGCACCAACGCGATAAATTGGCACACATAGATAGTATTAATAATCAACCTATGGAAGTGTGGCACACACAAAATATGTAGCAATCTAGCTTGCTCAACCCCTTATACCCATTTCATTGGTTCCATCTTTGTGACCCCAGTCTCTTCATAGTAAATCTTGATCATGTACTTATTGGTGGCAAAATGTGGAAATTTCTCGTGATTGGCTAGATCCCAATCTTCCAGTTTTAACACAAGGATACGTGCTAAGAGCGTGCATTCAAATACCACTTCTTCCAGTAATAGCGGCATAGAGATCGTGAACTTGCTTGAATATGGGTCCTTGAGTACCTTCTCTTTCCCTGTTCACTAAGGGATATACATCAGGAGCATAGTGATAGGATCGCCCTCCTCGTCATCCAATTCTTCAACTCCATTGCAGAGGTCTTCTTCATCCAAATATATGAGTTCATATGGTTTTTTTCCTTATCCATCTTCCCTTTTTGCCAAACCTCTACACGGTTCTTCCTCAAAAACAGCCTCACCGATATAGCCTGTGGTTTCTTCTGCTTCTCTTTAGAAACAGATTTCTTAGGCCTAGGTGACCTCGACACCATAGTCATAGATGGCATAACTTCCATTGATGAGACTTCATGGGCTTCCACTTGAGAGAAAATGACTTCAGAACTTACAGGTTCTGTGGAAAACTATTTAAGAATAATCTTCTAGTTCCACTCAGGTAGCCTCCCAAATGTCAAGCTTGAAACCAAATCCTCCCAAGTCTATCGATTCATAGAGTGATAAAAAGAGGGCTCATATGTGATTTTCAGAAGGAAAGTGTTCTAAAACAGACCAACATGCCATATTTATAGGTGATTTTGAATTCAAATCCAATTGTTCCCTCCATTTCTGATCATAAATGCATCTTTAGCGATAGATCTCCAAATATTTTCGCCATAAATGTCGCCTAATCGCTCCTCCTAACAGGATCTTTTCTATCCAATCATGAATAGTGATTTCAATGGCTACTTTTGGACCCTACTGCGTGACATCAACCCCCATGGTGCAGTGTCAGGAATGGGTTCCCCCAAGAGTAGTTTTGGGGCTAAAAGCCCATGTTTTGGGACAATTTTGTAATAAAGTTTTAAAGTCTCCGCATTTTGTGGTCGTGGAGCACGAAGGTGTCAAGAGTCATAAAGGGTTGTTTGCCTTTATTTTGTAAAGTGTCAATTTAGCTATAAAGAGATACCCATGGTCCAAGGACCATGGGATTGTATAAAAAGTAGCTAAGTAAGTAAGCTCTAAAGAGGAGAAGATAAGAAGAGAAGAGTTAGTAGCGATGTAGAGTGGATAAGTCTAACTGTTTTCAGGTCTTAGCGTAGGTTGATGCTCTGCGACTGAGTGTGTAGAGACCTAAGGTAGAAGTCCGTAGCTCAGTGCAGAGACCCTTGTAGTTGTGTGCATAGGGTGGATAGAGTTTGTATTAAACTCGAAATATCAATAAAGAGAAGTATTATGCAATTACTGTGTAATTAGTCTCTGTTAATGCATCTAATTATATTACGATATGGGTTTATATTAAAATGTTTATTTGATGCATGAATATATGTATATCTATTAATTGAATACAGGTAAGAATATCAGTTTATGTGATAATAACTGTAATTGTTTGTTAGAATAAGTAAAACACTTGAGATAACTTGGGAAACTATACAATACATCATCATAGTAGCATGAAAGAACTTGAATCACTTGTTAGGGTTGCATGAAGGTCAAACTTACACATTCGCAGAGGTACTGAAGGGGGCGATAGAGGTTAGATCAATAAGCCCTAAGGCTTATTGACCTATGTGAAGGCAGGAGCAGTGGTATAAACCAACACCACAACCATCTCAGGGTGCGGAAACTTGGTTCCAGCATTCCCCCATACTGCTTCGGGTCAGAATTTGGTCCGCACTTCGCAGGCTAATGCCAAAAGGGCCAATAGTGTAGGGATTTGTTTGGCTGACTAACGGTGAACCTGGGTTAGGGACTACAAAGCCAACAAATGGTACCATTGTCGGGACCCGAATCTGCATGAGAGATGTGTGATGTTGTATCACTGGAATCCAACTAAGAAAGATATCAAAGACTAGCTGGATAGGAAGATCCATGAATTCGTGGTGTAGGAGAATAGAAATCCATGGCTGGAAAAGGAACAGTGGCTAGACAAGTACCTATATATGGAAATCCATGAGATCCTTTTTTGTTCCTTTCTAGTTGAGTTATACAAGTGGATCGCAAAGCTAGCGGATAGCCAAGGAAGGTGGATCTTGACAGTCCTATTGTCTAGACCCTGGAATTAGTGCAAAGACTGGAAGCCTCTAAGGATAAGATCAATTGCACTATATATCATTGGCTCAATCATATCATAGGATGATTTGTGACTGAATTTATGGTCGATACCTTAGTCAGTTACAGTGAGGCAGAGCAACTCTTTTTCAAAGGTCCGTGAGGTTAGTACTTGAAGTCTTTAAATACTTCGATTAAGATGTTATTGTGTGAAAAGCAAGTTATGCAGCTACCTTGATGTTCAAAGCTATGCGAAGTGGAAATACTTATAGGAACGAAGGAAGAAAGGGTCCTAAATATAGCCCACGATTTCACCTCCTTTGAGTGACGACGATGGAGTGGTGTAGGATTCTCTCTGAAGTGCACTTCAGTTGATAAAACAAGGGTTCTCACGACTACCACCACCACCTACATCACCTCCACCTTCATCACCATTGCCTACAACTTCGCCCACACACTGCCGCATCCACCACAGTTCAGCATGGAAAATTCATTGAAGTTGCCATTGTTTAAGGGCTTGGGAAATGAGGACCCAGACTAGTTCTGGTTCATCGTAAAAGCTGTATGGGAATCTCAGGGTGTCTTAGATGATCACATGGAGAAGGCGATGTTAGTTAGTGATTTGTAGGATCACGCACTAACTTGGTACATTAAGTACTCTAATCTTAACCCAAATGTTGCGTTGGCAGAGATCCAGACCACATTGAATAAAGAATTCAGTAGGCCTAAATCCGAGGCGCAGTCGATTGTGGAGTTCAATGAAATCATGATGAAACCAAATGAAACACCTTGGGAGTTGGATCAGAGGTTAAAGTGTAAAATATATGAAGATAATATGAATTTAATAGTTGGGCAGCAATGTGAATGGTTCATGGCTTAGCTCCAGCCTCACCGAAGGGCTGCATTGTCACAAAAAAAGATTGCAACTCAAGAAGAGGTTTTGGAGATTGCACTAAGACTGTATAAAACACCTGTGCAAGATCCAAATCTAGTGGTTCAACAGATCCATGCACAATTGAAAAATCTTTGCCTTAAAAGGCAAAGTCTGAAGGAAGACATAATAGTTTAGCCAGAGGCACGCAAGGAGATATGGTGCCTAAAATGTAAAGGTTAGGGACATGACAAAGAGCATTGCCCGTTATTTGCAAACTATATTGTAGGAGCGAGATCGATGCCTTTGAGGTCAGAAGCCCAAGCAGGATAGAGCGCGGGGTCTGCATTGTGTTGCACTATATGTCAGGTAGCAAGAAAACATATAGCTGATAATTGTCATTTGCTGCAAAAGTTTGTACAAACACCGCAACAACTGTTCTGCAACTTCTGTAGGTCAGTAGGGAATGATGAGCACACTTGCCAAAGTTATGAATTGATGATGGATAGAACACCCACCTATAGAGTTCAAGAAAAAAAACAGCCTCCTGACCAAGGCACTGGGATGGTGCGGACAAGCTTTCAGGGGCACGGACGAGGCTGAGGCAGAGGAGGACCTGATAGAGTTCAGGGACAATTGATCTGTTACAATTGTGGAGGACCAAGACAATATACCTATGAATGCACTAACCCAACATGTTTTTCATGCAAACATTGCACTTAGTTTGATCATGATGCTGAGGACTATCGTACATTGATAGCAAGGATATGGGACAAAGGGGTGCTACCACCATAGCCGACTCAAAACTTGCAGATGATGAGAGATGAGCCTCACGAAGAAGATATGAATGTGAATATAGTGCTCTGAAGTGGAATCGCAATGGGTGATGATAAGGGGAGACAACCTGAAGACGATGCATGGGTTCGTAAATATCCAAAGAAGGAGGTTGAATTTGATTTGGAGAGCGCACATGAAACATTCATGGAAGCAAAGAAGAACTTTTCTGAGGCCTCTACCTCAGGGAGACAGGATAAACCTGTTCATGAAATAAACCCTTCTGTGCTTACGACCTTTCTAAAGACCTACATGAAGCTATTGCACAATAGCAAGGTTGTGAAGAGGTTACAAGAACTTATAAATATATGTGCCAGAACACCCCGGGTGAACCACGCATGGTATGAAACATTGGTAAGCATAAGGCAAGGACAGGAAATGAGATGAGACTCATCGTGTAGATAGGAAAATATGAAATGGATCAGGTTATTCTTGATTTGGGGTCAGACACGAACATTTTGCCAAAGCAGACTTGGGAGCGGATGGGGAGACCCGCGTTGCAGTGGTCTCCAATTTAGTTAAGGATGGAAAATCAGTAGAAGATCGTCCCCATGGGATGGGTGGAGGGAGTAATTATAGATATTGAAGGAACGGGCACATCGACTGATTTTGAAGTAATAGAAATTGTGGATGACATCAACCCCTACCCTGACTCCTTGGCATTGATTGGGTTACTGACATGAACGAGGTAATCAACATAAAGAAGTGAAAGATCATATTTTAAAAGAAATCACTTCACACAATAGTACCCATAGATCCTATTGAAGGATCGTGCTATACTGAACTAGTCTGTGATTATGAAAGAGATGACGATTTAGACTACATATATAAGATAACAGTGCGAGACCAAGACTGGGTGAATCTGACAGTGGATGGATGAATTACATGGGATAGCGAGAGTTCCTGTACCTCATACTCAGATGAAGAATTAGAGCATTGATAGAATCGGCTACATGAAGTAACTACACTAAGTTGTAACATGATGACTCGGTCACTACACTGTGTGTCATTAGAGGTAAGAAATATGCCCACTTATGATGGCTTGAATGATGTGGATGTGTTTTTCGATGCATTTGAGAGGGAAGTACCAGAGAAGAAGTGCTTCCAGGCTTTGGACTAGGCACTACATGCTATGCTCGTGAGATGGTGGGGTACGTACAAGGGTAGCTTTGATGATTGGCATGAGTATAGGAGGATGATGAGAACATGATTTGGGAAGCTGAAGGTATGAGTGACAGACAAGTATGATGGGCAGGATGATCTGCATGAACACTTGGCCAAATGGGCTAAGGCCTATGGAGCGAAGCCTTAACCTGAATGGGTGCACTTGTTTTGTCACACCTTGGATGTCATTCCGATGAACTGGTACTTGGAGACAAAGCTCCACCATAACATAGGAGAATGAGATATTTTACATGAAGTGTTCATAATGATGCTCAACTTTGAAGATGGGTTTGACTGTATTGATGAAGCACTACAATAAGTTAAAGCAACGATATTTAGGATACCGCAGGATCCTTTGGATCTGATTCAACTTGATTGGACTATTCAGCTGAGCCACACGATGGAATGCTATAACGCAACTGTTGAAGAAGAAGGAGAAGACCCCTGAAAGATTAACATCCCTGAAACCAAGGGTCACCGTGAGGTCGAGGGACTATTGATTTAGAATCTTGATACAACCACGCCATTGAAAACTAAACAGATAAATATTGGCACGGAGGTGAAGCCCAAATTCACAAAGATTGGAGATTAATGGGATGATGTGACAGTAGGTAAGGTCACCAAATTGCTCCGTGAATACTAGGATTTGTTCCCTACCAAGTTTACGAAGTTAAAGGGGATAATAGGAGACTTGGGCATTATGAAGATCATGTTAAAACCCAACGCGAAGCTAGTTAAGAAAAGACCTTACTGTCTCAATCTGAAGTATAAGGAGAAGGTCCGCTTAGAGTTAGATAAGATGCTCGCAGCAGGCATCAGTGAGCCCATAGAAGAATTTGATTGGGTGAGCCCAATAGTGGTACAAGAAAAGAAGCAGGAGGATGAAATAAGGATATGTATAGATCTGAGGAAGTTGAATGATGCTTGCATGCATGATCGTTTCCTGACTCCATTCACTGATGAGGTATTGGATAATGTAGGTGGCCAGGAAGCATACTCCTTCACGGATGGATTCTCTGGGTACCATTAGATCAAAATTACACTTGAAGATAGAAGCAAGATGACCTTCGCAACTAAATGGGGATGCTTTCAGCACACCATAATGCCTTTCGGATTAAAGAATGCGCCTGTGATTTTTCGCATGTAGTCATTGTTTCATTAAAAGACTTTAAGTTTCTGGAGGTGTAATTTGATGACTGAACTGTGTTTGGATTGGTAAAGCGCCATGTGGTAAGTTAACACTTAATGCTAGACACTTGTTGAAGGTACCAGATTGCGCTCAATTTGAAGAAATGTTTGTTTTGTGTCCCTTTTGGTACTTTGCTGGGTCATGTGGTATGCAGACAGGGATTGATGGTAGACCCCCAAAAGATCATAGTGATAATTAACCTGGAGGCTCCAAGGAGTGTGAAACAGCTGCGTGTAACATTGGGACACATTGGGTACTATAGGAAGTTTATCAAGGGCTATTCCCATATCACCAAGCCTATGAAGAATTTGTTGAAAAAGGATGTCATGTTCTGTTGGAACGAGGACTGTCAGAAAAGCTTGGATGTGCTGAAAGGAAAAATGGTCACTGTGCCAATTTTAGCCTTCCCAGATTGGAAGAAGGAATTTCATGTACATATAGACATGTCACGTATAGCACTGGGAGCAGTACTGACACAAGCTAGCAAAGGAGAATTGGACAATCCTATAGCATTCGCAAGCAAGAGGTTATCCAAGCCTGAGAAGAACTATTCCACCACCGAGCGCAAAGGACTAGACATGGTATATGCGCTCCAGAAGTTTAGACACTATTTGTTGGGTGGACATTTTAAGATGTATACAGATCATTTTGCGTTGAAATAGCTAGTTAATAAGCTTGTGTTGGGGGGCAGAATATGCAGGTGGTTGTTATTGTTCCAGGAGTATGATTTTGAAGTTACTGTGAAGCCTGGACGACTGAACGCAGGACCAGATCATATGTCACGGATCGAAATGGGATAAGATCCCACTAATTTCGAGGAAGGATTTCCTGGTGCGTTGCTATTTGTAGTGCACATCAATGATGCTCACTTTGAAGGCATCATAAACTTCCTAAGAACAACAACTTCCCCAGAAGGCTACACCACCCAAGAGAAAAAGGAGTTAGTGGTGCACACGATAAGTCATTGCCGGACATATGTACAAAATTGGGTCTAATGAAGTATTGTGATGATATGTACCAGAGTTTGAGAGAATCAATATCCTTGCAGACACTCATGGGGGTGCTGTGGGAGGGCATTACGTAGCAAGGACAACCACACAGAATATTTTACGTGCAAGGTTGTGGTGGCCAACCCTCCATAGGGATTCAAAATACTATTGCAGGGCATGCGAGGTGTGTCAAAGGATTGGCAGGACATCACAAAGAGATGAGCTGCCTCTAAAACCACATATGGCATTACTACCATTTGAGAAATGGTCAATATATTTTGTGGGACCCATTCAGCCTTAGGGAATGAAGATAGGTGTGTGGTACATTATCACCGCAATTGAGTATTTGAATCGATGGGAAGAGGCATAGCTTGTGAAGGACTACATAGGTGAAACCACTACAAAGTTTCTCTTTGAGTATGTACTAATGCAATTTGGGTGTCCAATTATTTTGATGAGTGATCATGCTATGCACTTTTTGAACGAAATGATCAGCACGTTGATGATGGAATTTCAGGTATTTCACTAGAAAAGAACACTCTATCAGCCACAGGCTGATGGGACGATGGAAGCATTCAATAAGGTACCAGAGAAGGTGTTGACCAAGGTTTTCAATGCTCAGCGAAATGATTGGGACTTGCACATACCCACAGTACTATGGGCTTATCGAATGATGTGCAAAAAGTTGACTACATAGACACCCTTTAGGCTTGTATATGGTGTTGAAGTAGTGATGCCAATGGAATACATTGTGCCTAGTCAGTGTATAGTGGCACTCACGGGTATGACGGATCGTGAAGCCCTAGAAGAGAGGCTCGTGTAGCTTGTTGAGCTTGAGGAAGAAAGGTTTCTTGCTGGATTCCACCAACAAGTCCAAAAGAAATGCAAAAAAGCATGGCATGATTGGCACATTAAAATGTGCACCTTTAAGGTAAATGATCTAGTTTTGTTATATGACAACAATTTTTGTAAATTTCTAGGGAAATTTAGGATGCACTAGTTAGGGCCCTATGTCATTAAAGAGATTACTGATGGTGGAGTAGTTCAGTTGGTTAAATTGAATGGAGATCCCTTCCTAGGAAAGGTGAATGGAAACTGATTGAAGCCATACACCGGTGATCAAGCCAGGTGACTATATGAAAGTAGCACAGTCTCAGTGCTCCACGTAGCTGAAAGGAGGTGTAGGACTATAAACTAAACTGCCTGGGTTGGGAAAGTGCGTGATCTGAGGATTGCGAAGAATGAGGAAATGTCACAAGGTTCACAAAAATGTGGAGAGAGCTATGCTACCCAAGGAAAAACTGCGCAGATCAGCCAGAAAATGACCGTTAAAGTCAATGTTCATGATTTGACGATGAGAACACGGCCAAATGGAGTGGAGGTGGAAACATTTAAGATGAAATTTATGGGTAAGATCCTTGAAAATCTGCTACCAATCTGGTGTTAATGAACCAAATTTGGGGGGAACGATCAGATTTTAATTCAAAATGGCCTATGAATTACATGTGGCAGCCTAACGAAAAACACTTGGCATTTTGAGCATTGAGTTGGTGAGCTCTCAGACGTGCATGAACCATGCATTCTTCGAAGAATTTCTTGACTGGACAATGTTTGATCGATTTCCAGAGTCCTACCACAATATCATCCATGACATTACCCTAAGATCAGAAGCTATGGACATCGAAGCAGTGACAGTCAAGAGGGTTGTGGCAGAAGTTGTTATGGAGGGAGAGGGAGCTGCTCCGGAGGTTGCAGAGGTACTAGATGAAGTCCCCAAGTCAACATAGATGCCTATGCCAAAGCCAACCCCGACCAAGGAGACTGTGAAGGATAAGAAAGGCAAGAAGGCTAAGACACTGTTGTGCGCATCATCTAGAAGAAACCCATAGGAGGACAAGCCCACCGCACAGGAAAATGGAAAAAATATTAACTTGGAACTGGAGGAGGAAGAGATTGAGTACATCCCGATGGATGATGAGGATATGGGGGTGGAAGTGGAGGATGTTGAAGTTGAGGGTTCTAATATTGTTACTAAGTTGCAAAAATACATCCCTCCATGCAAGGTCAAGACCAAGGTGCCGAAGGACATTAACAAAAGCAAGCTCACCTTGCACATACCTTTGCTACTGAATGAGATTATCTTTGAAGGACCATGCTTGGGGCAATTTCCACTGCTGAAATTGGAAGACTGGGACTTAGTTGACACTGAGAAGTTCCCTCACTTTGCGACAGAATAGCTAATGAACCACATTATTCATAAAACCACCTGGATAATTTCATTGGAACTTCAGAAGTGGCTCAAGGGTGTATACAAGGCAGGTTTGCTCAACCTCCTATGACTACCCCACTATAATCACACACCCATTACATTATTGGTAATCAAGCAGCTGCTATGCTTGGTGCACGATGGGTGTCTGTGGCTAGAGGAGCTGATACCCATCACCAATAGGTTGATCCATAGGATCACACAACTGCCATATATAGGGGAAAATCCGGCCATGATGTTTGGTAGAAAAGGTGGCAAGAATACCCTCATGGAGGCCATGAAGGAGAAATTCAATCTCATGAACAAGCTGTGAGGCTATGCCATCTTGAGTATCTATGGTCCCCGGGTCAAGGTGGCCATGCTGATTTTGGTAGGAAAAGTTATGCAAAAGTGTCGCACAGATGAGGTGCTGACATCTCTCATTGCTCTAGCGGCCCAATGTGCAAAACGAGATCAGTTTAATTGGGTGCGCTATCTCTGCAGTGAGTTCCTTGCAAACTGCTATGAGGCACAAGAGCTCATCAAGACCTTCCACTATGTGTGGCTCTTGCTCTCCATTGTGCCAGTAGCTTGGGAGCTACCTAAAGATAGTCAATTCCTCTCAGTTGCACCTAACCTTCTAGAAGCAACGAAGTATGCTTCGTTGTGGGTGACCAATTATGCTTATCGCATCAAGGATAGCAAGATCTTTTGGATGTTGATGGAAATGAATATACGCATGGCTATCAACCAAAAGTCGAGATGGTCTCCTACTGTGTTTGCTCAGCTGTAGGAGTACATGGAGTTCAAGGAAGACTTTCAGTGCATATCGATCAGGGCATGAAGGACCCTAAGAAGAAGTGGCATGACTTGCCTTACTTGGCAACTGATGATTTGATCAATGTATTTCTTGATCATTGGCTGAAAGAGTGGCATACTACCTCAAACTCAGTGTGCGATCGAGAAAGTCCATTGTGTAATGAAAAAAGGAGGAGGCCAAGCTCAAGATGGCACAAATGGCTGAGAAGAGGAGGAAGGAGGCTAATGACAAGGCCCAAGCAGAGAAAAATGATACACAACAGGCAGAAGAGCAGACAAGTGGAGTAGAGCATTGCTCTGACAAAGGTTTGAGGTCACCCTCACTTGAAATAGAGAAAGAAATGGATGAGTAGACAGAGCACCACAAAGTGGACCTACAGACGGCATCATTCTGTATCAAGCATCCAAGAGGACAGTAAAAAGTTGGGCCGTGAAAGAAATTCAAGGCCAGTAAGATGTCGTTGGACCCCATCACCCTAATAGAGGGAGATTTGAATGACATTGGAGATACAGTGCAGGATGTCACTGTAGAGGTACTATAATAGTTCAAGAAACAACAACAACAAGTATTGGGGGCCATCTAGACAAGTATGCATGAGCTACAGATCTGTGCATCACAGATGAGCATGGTGTCCACCAGTCTTGCCATCGATACTATGAAGCTACCAAGATGCTGAACATGAAGGACTCCCAAGCGATAGTGTTGCCAGAGGGAGCACTGACAACAAAGATCAAAGCTGACAGGCCTGCTATCAATGCCCTCAAGGGAGTAGGGATGAACTTGGCAGTACTTCCTGGTGAGGTGCTCCACTTACTATAGGATGGGGTGATTACGGAGTTGAGGGCCCACAAATAACGCGCTTTGCAGGTGATCAGTGAGCAGAAGATCAATAATGTGCAGATGGCCATACAACGAGACATCACCCTCACTTCCATGGTGGAACTTAATAACACAAATCAGCGCATGATTAAGGACGTGAAGGAAGCCTATCGAATAGTCCCTAAATTGGCCATTCTTGAGGATGCAGAGGTAGATGAACAGGTCCACAAACTTACTACAGGGGTGCATGATGCTTGCACATAGTTGGCCAAGGTTCAGCTAGAGCTGAACCTCCATATTGCAGAGTTGCAGTTGAAGGCCTGGCTTTCAACTCCGTTGGAAGTAAATGAGCAACGTGCAACTACTATCATAGAGGTGATAACAGTAGTAGACAGTGCAGTAGCAGACTGCACAAGGCTGTTTGAACAATTGTTCGATGTACTGACCAGTTTTCAAGAAGATCCTAATGAATAGAAGCTAGAGATAGAGGCGCGAGAACTGCAACAATGCTATGACGAGGTGAAAGGAACAATGTGTATTGTCACCCTCACACGGAGACTTGCGAAGCTATAGGAGGCCAAAACAATGAATGAACAAGTAGATGTAGCTCAACACAAAGAAGCAATGTTGAAGGCGCATTGAAGCCTTGGTTGGACGAGGCTTATTCGGTCATGACCTCAATTGAAGGCAAGCTTTCTAATCTATAGGCAACTCAACAGAAGCTTCAGGCTGACAGTTCAGGACCAGCGACAGAGAAATTGGTTGAAGAATTGAAGCACATGGCCGCATAGTGCACCACCAAGGTGGAAGTCATACAGGTTGAGCTGGGAGGTCTTCAAGCTAAGATCTTCATGCCCACAGAGTGATTCGAGGGTGAGTCACCATGTTTTTGTTGGGGGCTTGTTGGGAATGGGATGCTCCAAGAGTAGTTTTGGGGCTAAAAGCCCATGTTTTGGGACAATTTTGTAATAAAGTTGTAAAGTCTCCGCATTTTGTGGTCATGGAGCATGAAGGTGTTAAGAGTCATAAAGGGTTGTCCACCCTTATTCTGGAAAGTGTCAAGTCAGCTATAAAGATATACCCATGGTCCGTGGACCATGGGGTTTTATAAAAAGGAGATAATTAAGTAAGCTCTAAAGAGGAGAAGATAAGAAGAGAAGAGTTAGTAACGAAGTAGAGTGGAGAAGTCTAAGTGTTTTTAGGTCTTAGCATGGGTAGAGGCTTTGCAGCTGAGTGTGCAAAGACCTAGGGTAGAAGTCCATAGGTGAGTGTGTGGACCCCTACAACTATGTGCACAGGGTGGATAGAGTCTGTATTAAACTGGAAATATCAATAAATAGAAGTATTCTGCAATTACTATGTAATTAGTCTCTGTTAATGCATCTGATTATATTGTGATCTGGGTTTATATTACAATTTTTATTTGATGCACGAATGTATGTATATATCTTAATTGAAAGCAAGTAAGAATATTAGTTTACCTGATGATAACTGTAATTGTTTGGTAGAATAAGTAAAACACTTGAGATAACATGGGAACCCATACAATACATCTTCATAGCAACGCAAAAGTACCCAAACCATTGGTTACGGCTGCACAAAGGTGAAATGTACACATTCGTAGAGGTACTGCAGGGTGGGATAGAAGGTAGATTGATAAGCCCTAAGGCTTAGCTACTTACGCAAAGGCAGGAGCAGGGGGTATAAATCGACATCATGACCATCTCAAGATGTGAAAACTTGGTTCCAACATCCCCCCATACTACTTTGGGTGAGACTTTGATCCATGCTCCGTGGGCTGATGCTGAAAGGGATAATAGTGTAGGGATTTGTTTGGTTGACTAACACTAAACTTAGGTCAGGGCCCATAAAGCCAACATGCAGCTCATCCATTGTGAGCTGAAATGTGTCACCATCCATGATTTCATTAACAACATATAGGCCTAACCAGTACATTTGGAATTCTCCTAGAAAAGTTTTGAGCTTACTATCATAGAGTAGAACCAAATTGTTCACCTTGGAAGTGAATAACTTAAAATTCCTATAATTCAGGCCTTATCACATTCCTTTAGCACTTGCTGGTGAAATCCTAAAAGAAACTGGTCTTCTTCCAAGGTCTCGCGATCCGTCTGTTAGTGTCGGTATCTTCATCCCTCCATCAGTGATCAAATTCTCTTGTTGCATTGCATGTTAGGCGTCTCATCCGATCAATTGCATTCCATTAGGATCATGGATAATATGATGGTAGGGGCATATTATACATTTTCCCTCATGTTCTTTACATGCTGGCCCATTTTCATTCATCTAAAGCATCTACAGTCATTTTTTGTCTTTAAATCTACAAAAGTCATTTTTAGGGTTTTAGCTCTCATTAGGTCTAGTGTTTTTTCAATGCTCAATAATAGTCAGCAGGTGCATGAGGAGGTCAAATAAAGTCTCAGTAACAAAAATTTCCATAATCACATGCTCAATTATTGATTTTAAAATAGAGTTTTTTATGTTTCATGTACTAAATTTCATGTAATTTCATTTTCACTATATGTAATAATGTTAGAAGTAGCCCTGGTCACTTTGCCAAGCCTCTACTATTTCAATTCCTACAAAAGAAACAAAATGCCAAAGTATTCAGTCCATCAAAGGCAAAAAGTAAAGAAAACTTCCCAAAAACAAAGTTTTTAAACTAAGTGAAAATCAAACGTTAGCAAAGTGGGTTTTCATAAATCAAAAATTAAAACCATTGCTATATAAAGTATATTCATATCAAAGAAGGCTCATTTGTGTCCAAAGGTGAAGGAAGCAAGTTGCATTTCCATTTTCAAAAGCCAAGAGGGCGATTTTGTGTTTAAAGGGTGAAAATCAGTGGTGCGACGCACCTAGGTTAGAGCGCGGTGCACACATTCAGCGCAGTGCACCTGGTAGTGTTCCTAGTGTATGTTTATAATGGGCATGGCACACAGAATGAGTGCAGTGCACCTGTGAGGTGGCACGACACACAGGTTTCCAAAGCCTGAAATTGCTCATATCTTCCTCCAAAGGCTCTCAAATAGTAAACTCTTCCTCTTACAAGTAAGTTGACACTCCCTTATGGTCAATGAATTAGTTTGCCTAGTGTTCATGGTGATTCAAGAGGAAAAAATTGAAACCCTAACCACTTGCACAATTTGTTGAAAAAACACTACCTAGGGTTTACAAGTTGTTGTTTTTTGCTGCTAAATTCCACCTCATTCCCTCACTATTTCATTTCATTTTCTCCCTCCTTTTACATTCCTATTTTCCCATTCCATATTCCCATATCCCTAAGCTACTAACCCTAAATCCCTAATCCCACTATCCCAAACCCTAGTCAAATATCACCAAACCCTAATTACTATTCCCAAACCCCTAAAAATCATCCCTTAAACCCTTCTATTCCCAAAAAAAACTATCAATAGCATTCCCAACCTCTTATACACAGTCTCTACACATTCCCCCCATAGTCCCTTATACATTCATATCATTGGCAGCAACAACCTATTGACACCATAAAATCTCTTCATACTCATCTTAGAAAAACTCAAACATTGGCAAACATGGAGTCATATTCTTCCTATGATAGAAATGAGGAAACAACTAATGATCCTTCTAGAGATATGCATGCACCAAGGAGGCCTCATAAGAGTGGAAAACATCACCGGGAGGAGCCTACTTCACTTGCCAAGCTATTGGTCTATCCTCTTGCTTTCACATGCTTCCAACATCAAACTTGTTTTCAATTTTGTGAGATGGTGGCAAGAGTTAAATACCATAATGAGCTGGCCAGAATATTTGTGCTCCATCTTCATAATGGCCAAGTCACTTTAGCAGGTGTGACATTCGCCTTGACACCTAAGATTATTGCTCAAGCGACCGATATTCCAAATGTAGGTGAGCAATGTAATAAGGGGAAGTTTGTTGACAGAGATCATTATGAGCCTTACGTCAAGGCTGGTTATCAGAGGTAGATTGGCAGATTTTTCCTTTTTTGGTTCCTTCAAAATACATATGCACCCTTGATGGAACTAATAATTAAATATTTTAGCTGTGAGGGCAGATTTTCTCGCCTGTATTCTTACCATATCAGACTATTGATGCACTTCAATAGGGTAAGAATGATGAATCTCCCCTATTTTATCTCCTGTAATATTGAGAAGATGACCATCTTGGTTCAAAGGAAGCGTCCTCATCAACAGTATAATAGCATCTATCACTTTTTACTCATCAAAATTGTGGTCTTGCATTAGCTTGGTTTACTAAATATCTCATGGAAGGATTTCATTGCACATGAGGTCTTTACAGGTCCTCAAGTACCCCCATCAGTTTTTCATGAGGCAAGAGAGCCTTCACATCAGCAAGAGGTGCATGAGACACAGACTACCAGTGTGCCAGTGTTTGTTACATAGCAAAAGGGCACAAGGAGATTGTTTGCAGCAGCAAAACAAGTACTATCTCCACCTTGGGTGGAAGGGGTCTCGTTTCCTTCAACAAAAAAGCAGATACAGGATAAGGGTAAGCATCCATTACATGATGAGGGGCCTTCAAGAGGACAAGAGATAGATTTCATTCTTATTCAGGATGATGACACCGATTCGGGCTCCCAAAGCTCAAAGCTCATGGAGATCATTCAGGAACAACAAGTTGACATTCATGATTTGTCTCTCAACCTGGAAAGAGCCAAATGGATAATCAAATATTTGGAGCAAAGAAACAAACAACTATAGGATTAGCAAACCATCATGGAGCTACAAAACATATGAGAAAACTGACAAGCTGCCAAGAGGAGGAAAATCAAGCTGACGCCACTTGAACAAGAAATTGATGTTGATCATGAATCTTGGCTTGAGAGGGAAAATATCCACTCGGAAAAGATGCTAGAGAAGGCCAGCAGGGAGAAAAAGGTGTTGAGGCACATCACCTACCACTACTTGGTGAGAAACAAGGTGTGCAAAGCAAGAATTATGATTTTGAAGGCCAAGTTGAAGAAAGCATCAAGGAAGAGAAAATAGAAAGATAGACTCCAGATCTTGGCTGAGGCTTACTTAGCCCAACACAGCACTTGATGATGGACACTCAGCCCAAATTTTAAGAAATTTTGGAAACTTTTTTAAAATTTTGAAATTTTGGCTTAAAAAACAGGTTTTTCCGTTTGGTGCACCACGCCACCTAGCATACACTTTTTCTAGAGACCTATTTTTGAGGAAAACCCAGAATTTTTGGATTCCTCATGAAAAAATATGAATGTCCTCACATGACCAAGAAATTTTGGCATGTTTGAGCTTCCAAAAAGGTCAAAAACACCTCAAAAATGACCTTTCAGCCCCTTTTTGGCCACACAAAAAGTAGTGTTGGGAGAACTCATTTTTGGAGGGGCAAATGGAAGCCAAATTTAGAAATTCCACTTGTTCTAGAAAGTAGACAGGCGGAACTTTCTAACAAGCCCACTTGGAGAAAATTGGGTACATGGAAAGGCCTCCAAAAGCATCTCCAAACTAGCGTGGTGCACGGGATCAGGGGCACAACGAATAGGATGAAATTTTGTCATTTTGGTCAAAAAACTCTGTTTTTTTCACCTAGTTCTTCACATTTTGACTTTTATCTTTCTAATAGTTAAACTCATGATGTAATTTGATGTGACTTAATTGATTTTGATGTAAATATGTTAAATTTTCACTCATAGAAGTAGATTCATCCATGAAAAGGTAGTTTGCAACATAATGAATCAGTTTCCTAGTTTTTAGAGGCAAGTTGTTCCACTTCCTACTTTTTAGTTTTCAGTTTAGATCTTGTTGAAACAGCTCCTAAACTTACGATCTTGACCCCTAGAGGCTAGGATGAGTTGTTTATTGCCTATATCTACTAGTTTGTCAGTCATTAGCAAAGGTTGGACTTTTGGGAAAGCTTGGATCTTTATTGTACACTCATTTTAGCAATTTGACAAAGGATTAGACGAGGGTTTGCAGCACTTTATGGGATTCTTGTGGAAACTTGATTTGGTATTGTGTTTCCTTCTGTAATTGAAAATATACATGTGTTTTATGTATGCCATTATCTCTCTCTGTTCATCTTAACTAAATGAAACAAGGATAAAGGTAAAATTCATCGATTTGTAGTGATCTACCTAGGGTTTTGTTTACTTATTTATGTTTTCAGCTATTTGAAGAGGATCCCTGAGACTTTCATGCCCTCTTCAACTCTTCACTAGTCTAAAAGCTCTCCATCTCACTCAATTTGAAGTACCAAACCATTTTCCTACCTCGCCCCATAGAGATCTCTGCAAAATTGAGCCTCATTCCCCAGACCCAAATCTGCCTTTCACATTTGATCCAACAAAACATCATCAAATTCAATAAAACTCTTCTAAACACATACCTAGCCTAAAATCAGTCTTTACATCAGTCATCTCAAGCCTCATTGATCATATTTTACTGAGATTACCAAGGAGAGAGCGCTCTCCCAACCTGGTAGGGCTAGCTACCAAGTTAAGCTTGATTTGATATTACCCTAGATCCTACCTTTCTCAGCTTAAGGTAGATTTAGGCCCTAACATAATGGCAACCATATTGGGGAAGATATTGTTTTTTTTTTTAGTGTTCTTCATTTTATAAACTATAGACGGAGCTTGAAGTTATGCGAGGTAGCCTTCGAACTGCACATTGCTTTGTGAGTGCATAAGTAGATAAAAGCTACTTTAGTCAATCTACGGCCTAGTCTTATAAATGGACCATCTGACTTGCAAATTTCCCCAGTACATCAGATAATTCTAGACTTTTGGATGATGAGTTTAGAATTTGATAGGCCGAACAAGTTGATAATGTCCATTTGATTTTTGGGAATAATTCAACACACTAGCTTCCAGAAGATACACCAGAGAAAATCCTGATCCTAATCCACCTCCTTTTTATGAAAATCCCAATCTTGTTCCAAGAATTCTTAACTGAGAAAGTTTTGTGATTCCTATGTTTAGATCTCATTCATGCCTGGTTGTTTTTGACTATCTTGAAGATATTGAGTTTGACAAACATTTTGATATGTCGTTGTTTGAGACTAAATCTGAAAGTGTTGTTGATTCTACTGTCCTAAATCCAGAGTTTGTCAAAGATCTTGAAACTAAAAAGGCCAATAAATCAATTGATGATTATATTTTGAAACTTAAAACTTCCATTGTTGCTACATTCTTGAATTCTTAGAGTCTACATCTGCAACTCTTGGGTCATCTGCTATTGCATCTAGTTCAGAAATTCCTACCGAACATACTTTCGTTCCCACCATTCCAGTGCAACCTTCCATCTCTAGTCAGAAATCTGCAGGGTTTTCACCTCCATCCACTCCTTCTACACCTCAAACTTCAAAGATTCTTCACTGCCTTCAACACCTCATACACTGGCCACATTAGTTTCTTTGACTCCTCCTACATCCCTGAGGCCAATTGTAAATCTACCTAGAGCAATGTCTGCCCGATATGCACCCCTTGTGTTGCCTCAAAATTTGGATGCCATGCTTGCCGATTATTAAAGAAAAATTCCATTGTTTGATGGTACCCCTCAAGGTATCCCATATTAGCAACATTTAGATTGAATGGGTGATTTCTTTGATCTCCATGGGATCGATTCAGAAAATGTGAATATGAGACTGTTTGTGCAAACTTTTGGAGGTGAAGTGAGGAAGTGGTTTAGAGATTTATTGGCTGCAAGCATCAGTACATTGGCTAATCTTCAGAGACAATTCTTGGATCGCTGGGAAGTAAAGAAAAACCCTCTTCAAATCCTTTATGAATATGAGAACATCAAGAGGAATGTTGGTGAGATTGCTCAAGATTATTGTATTAAATTCAATTTTGTTTACAATGTAATTCCTACTGATGTAAAGCCACGTATGGGGTTGGCTTTGATTAAGTTTCCTGATAGTTTCAATCCTAATATGTATTATCAATTAAGAGAAAGAGATCCAGCCACTTTGGAAGACATGCAAAAAACTGCAGCCAATGTTGAGGCAAATTTGCTTGCCAAGAGAGCTAGAACAAAGGCTAAAAAGAAGGTAACGAAAAGGAAGAGGCTTCCACTTCAGATCAAGTTCTTTGTAAGATTGAGAAGATGTTTGACAGATTAACCATTGATAAGCCTGAAGCACAAGTCAAAAATCCAAACTTCCATGGTTAGCAGCAACCACAATTCAGAATCAAGCAACGAGAGCAACAAGCACAAGACCAAGTAGCATAGTAGCAGGTGAAGACACCATTACACCAGAATTTTGTACATGGTCTGAAATCAGATGATGAGGAGAATGTAATTGGAGAGGAGAATCATTTCTTTACACCTGATGATATGCCAATTTTTATCACCAAAGATGAGGAGTATTTAGAAAGACCAACTATACAAAGGGATGAAGATTTCATCTTGGCAAATGAAACAGTTCTTGAAGAAGAGTCTGATGAATATCAGAGGGGTTACATGAATGCTTTGACAGCTTGACAATGACAATATTCACTCAAGAGTAGAGATGTACCCATAAATCCAATTCACAAAAGGAAGGAAGTGACACCACCAAAGAATGATCCTCCAATTGTGCAGAAAAAGGGAAAAGAGACAATTGATCCTACCACCAGCAAAACACAATCAACAAATGAAAGATCAAATCAGCCAATTGTATTAAAGGAGAAAACTGAAAAGAAGGATGCTTCAGCCAAAGAGGTAGGGAAAACTTCAGTTTTTAACTTAGAGAATGAAATTGCTAAGTTAAAAGTATCTATACCTTTGACTGAGTTGATGAAGAATAGCAACTATAAAGGTCAGGTATCTAAGATTTTGAATTTAGATCCATTATTTGATATGGTAAACGTGGAGGATGACTAACCTGAGTTGATCTTTGGTCCAGCATTGGAAGGTCAATCCCAGGATAGTGATGTAGATCCTTTTTACATTAGCCTTAGGGTACATGAATATGTATTACACAACACTATGTTTGATTCCGGAGCCTCTCATAATCTCATGCCTAAGGCAATCATGGAGAAATTGGGTTTGGATATCACTAGAAAGTGTCATGACCTTTACTCCTTCGATTCTGGTAGAGTAAGATGCATTGGTCTTATTAAAGATTTGGTGGTCAATTTGGATCAGATTCCAACAAAAAATGTTTTGATGGATGTGGTTGTGGCAGATATTCCTCCTAGATTTGGCATGCTTCTTTTAATATCTTGGAGAGAAAAACTTAAAGGGACATTGCAACTTGATTTCTTCTATGCTACTATTCCCATGTTTGGTCAGATGAGGAAATTATACGAGAAAAAGATGAAGTACATGATCACTAGCAAGGAGAAACTAGTGAATCATCCAATCAACTATGTACATACTGATTTAGAATCATTTGTTTTATATTCTGATAGTTTTAATGATGTAAATAGCCAATTAGTTGAAGTAGAAGAAATTTCAGAGATCACTGAAAATTTGAGAGAGGTATTAAAGCAAGAAAGACAAAGACTTGATAGTACCATTGAGAAATCAGCCTTATGACAGTAGCAAAATATTGATGGACAACAAAGAAAACTAATAGAGCAAATAGAATTTCAGCATTTGGAAGAGGATGAAGCCAATTTGTGGAGCATGGATTTTGATGGCGAAGTAGGAAAGGAAGGTGCTGGGATTGGCATTTGGATACACAACCTTGTTTTCTCACCAAACAATGTGCCAAGTAATGTAAGGGTTTGTTCGTATAAATTGGCTTTTGATTGTTCAAATAATGAGGCTAAATATTAGGCTTTAATTGCTGGTTTGAAAATTCTTAGAAAATTAAATGCTAAAAGAATTTCAGTATATGGCGACTCCGAGTTAGTTATCAAGCAAGTGAAAGGGGAAGACCAAGCTAAGCATCCTCGAATGCAGGCCTACCACAATGTGGTATTAGATATCTTGAGATAGTTTCCAGATTACACTTTGACATGTGTCCCTCATGTTCAAAATGTTATTGCAAATTCACTTGCAATAGCAGCAAGTAATTTGAAAATTCTGATGAATTCAAACAATAAGTTTGAAATTCATGTGAAACATCACCCGGCTATCCCTAATAATCAAAGGTATTGGCAAGTGTTTCAAGATGATAAATAAATCGAAGAATTTCTGCAAAATGAAGGTAAATTCAAAGACACTTCAATTGATGGGGAGCATGATGATGGTGATGCAGATATAGAAGTCAATCAGATGGAAGTTTTGCAGCTGAAGAATAATGTCATTCCTAAAGGTCTAGTACCTTTAGAGGAGCTGTTTGATCAAGATGATGTAGCCCAAAAACTGAGCTTGCTGCCAATCGAGAAAGGAGTTAAGGATGTGAACATTGGATCAACAGAAAATCCTAAAATGGTGAAGTTATCAAAGGTGTTGCCTCCACAGGTAAAACCGAAGTATATTAGTTTATTATCTTCATTTATTGATGTATTTGCATGGGACTATTCAGATTTGAAGGAATATGATACGAGCATAATTCAGCATATAATTCTGATCAAGCCAAATCAAAAGCCTTTTCGTTAGAAGCTAAGAAGAATAAATTCAAAGCTGTTGCCCTCAATAGAGAAGGAAGTTAATTGATTATACAAATTTGGTACAATTGTCCCCATAAGATTCTCAGATTAAATTTTTAATTTGGTGCCCGTGCACAAGAAAATAGGTGAGATTTGATTATGTATTGATTTCAGAAATCTGAATAAAGTATCTTTGAAAGATAACTATCCAGATGGATCACATACTTCAAAGAGTAGTTGGAGCATCCCACATGTAGCTATTTGATGGGTATTCCGGTTATAACCAAATTTCGGTCCATGAGGATGACAGGGATAAAACAATGTTCACCAATCCATGAGGAACTTTTCATTATGCCAAGATGCCATTCAGATTGAAGAATGCTGGTGCAACCTTTCAGCGGGTAATGGATATTGCATTTGCTAATGAATAAGATGTCTTTTTAGTTGTTTATCTTGATGATTTGACAGTTTTTTCTAATTCATATGAAGAGCACCTTTATCATTTGAATATTGTATTTCAGCGATGTAGAAAGTATGGCATATCTCTCAATCCAAAGAAGAGTTTGTTTGCCATGGATGAAGGCAAACTTCTCAGTCATATTATATCAAAGGAGGGCATCTGCATTGATCCAACTCGAGTGGAAGCCATTCAGAAGATTGATTTTCCATGAAGTAAAAAAGAGATCCAATTATTCAATGGTAAGATGAATTTCTTACATCGTTTTGTGCCCAATGTTGCAGAACATTTAAGGGAAATCACAAACATGCTAAAGAAAGATAGTGTAGTGAAGTGGATTGAGGAAGCAATTAAGTCTTTCAATTTGGTAAAGTTGGCCCTTTCTTTAGCTCCGGTTTCGATCAACCCAGATTATACTCAAGATTTCATTTTGTTTTCATTTTCTTCGGATCATACTATGGCAGCGATTTTAATGCAAAAAAGAGACCAACTCGAGAAACCAATTGCATTTTTCAGTAGAATCATAAGAGATGCAGCTTTAAAGTATAATATTATTGAAAAGTAAGCTCTTGCTTTGGTAAAGGCATTGAAATATTTTCGAGTCTATATTCTGTAGTCTCACATTCTTGATTATGTCCTTGATGCTACTGTTAAAGATGTCTTAGTGCAAACAGATTTGGAAGGGAGACGAGGCAAATGGATTGTTGTTTTGTTGGAATATGACATGGAGATCAAAGCAACAAATATCATCAAAGGACAGGGGCTAGCCAAGCTAATGGCTGAGTCAAATTTACATGCCTTAGACATTAATCTCATTGTTGCTATGTTCGAGGAAGACGAAGAAAGTTTGCTTCTTCAGGTAGTAGAAATATTTCTTCTTTCTCATTATTATTTGGACGTTGTTTATGTGCTCCAAAATCTGTCAACACCACCTAGAATGGCTAAGAGTAAAAGTAGAACCCTGAAATTAAAGGCTGCCAAGTTTTGTATAATGAATAATGCACTCTATTGGAAATATCCCGACGGTGTCTTGCTCAATTGCTTGGTTGAAGAAGAGGCAAAACAGGTTATGAAAGACTTTCACAAGGGAGATTGTGGAGGTCATCTATTTTGGAAGACAATAGCCAATAAAATTTTAAGAGCGGGATATTATTGGCCAACTCTTTTTGCTGATGTGTACAAAACCATCACAAGCTGCCATGAATGTCAGATTTTTCAAGGTAGGAGAAAATTGCAGCCTTTAACGCTCAAGCTGATTGAACTAAGTATTCCATTTCAGCAGTGGGGTTTGGACTTCATTAGTGAGATCCATCCTACTTCTTCAGCACAGCACAAGTGGATCCTCACAGTGACAAACTATTTCACTAAATGGATTGAGGCAATTCCCACTAGGCAAGCTACTGATTCAGTAATCATTTCATTTCTTGAAAATAATATTTTGTCTCATTTTGGCTGTCTAAACAAGCTAATCACTGATAATGCAACAGCTTTTAAATCTAAAAGAATAATTGACTTTTGTATTAAATATCAAAGTACCTTGGGGCACTCAACTGCATATTATCCACAAGGTAATGGATTGGCGGAATCCTCAAATAAATCCTTGGTCAATATTATCAAAAAGATGTTGGAAATGAACAAGAAGAGTTGGCACAAAAGGCTTGTTAATGCACTTTGGGAAAACATAGTGATTCAAAAGAAATTTATAGGCATGTCCCCTTTCGAGCTCATGTATGGTGTTGACACAGTATTCCTGACCTCTCTCGCAGTCCTGGTGGTTAAACTTTTGCAGGAAGTTGGCAACGAGGATGATCATTTGCAGCGAAGAATCAATCAAATGATTCATTTGCAACAGACTAGAGAGGAGGTTTTCCAAAATACTTTCAAGCTACAAGAGAGAATTAAGAAGATATATGATCGAAAGGCAAAGGCAGATAAGTTTCAAATAGAAGACATAGTGCTGAAATGGGTTGCGTGAAACAAAGACAAAGGTAAGCATGGAAAGTTTGAGAATTTATGGAAAGGTCCATTCAAAATTGCAGCATATCAGGGCCAAAATTATTTCCTGCTAAAAGAAATGAGTGGAGAAGACTGTCCAAATGGGTCGGTCAACAGGAGGTTGCTCAAACAGTTCTATTTCTAAAATGTTTTTTGCTGTCATATGTATCATTGTACATACTAGTTTGTTTTATTCCATTGCAAGTGTGTATTGTTATCATTCATTCATTTTGGGGCCCAAAGTGAAGGCTATAAAACTGAAGGTTTGATTTCAGTTTTGGTTTGGATTGTTTGAGTCAGGTCTTTCAGTCAATTTCAGTCTTGAAGTAGAGATAGTTTTGAGTCAAATTTCAGTCCTGAAATTGTGTCAAGATATTGTTTTGGTTTGTCGAAGGTATTGACTCCATAGCCCAATAGATGAAGAGACTGCCTACTTTCCCAGAGATCTGTAGTTCTTGGCACCTCCAAGGAGCTACCATCCCCATTGGAGCCAATGTTAGTGTCGGTATATTCATCCCTCCATCAGTGATCAAATTCTCTTGTTGCATTGCATGTTAGGTGTCTCATTCGATCAGCTGCATTCCATTAGGATCATGGATCATTTGATGGTAGGGGAATATTATACATTTTCGCTCATGTTCTTTACTTGCTAGCCCATTTTCATTCATTTAAAGCATCTACAGTCATTTTTTGTCTTTAAATATGCAAAAGTCATTTTTAGGGTTTTAGGTCTCATTAGGTCTAGGGTTTCATCAATAAGGTTGTCAATGCTCAATAACATTCAGCAAGCACATGAGGAGGTCAAAAAAAGTCTCAACAACAAAAATTTCCATAATCACATGCTTAGTGATTGTTTTTTTCCTCAAAACCTTTTTTTGAGGAAAAACAGAGTTTTTTATGTTTCATGTACTAAATTTCATGTAATTTTATTTTCTCTATATGTAATAATGTTAGAAGCAGCCCTGGTCACTTTTCCAAGCCTATGCTACTTCAGTTCCTACAAAAGAAACAAAATTCCAAAGTATTCAGTCCATCAAAGGAAAAAAGTAAAGCAAACTGCCCAAAAACAGAGTTTTTAAAGTAAGTGAAAATCAAACATTAGCAAAGTGGGTTTTCATAGTCAAAAATTAAAACCATTGCTATATAAAGTATATTCATATCAAAGAAGGCTCATTTATGTCTAAAGGTGAAGAGAGCAAGTTGCATATCCATTTTCAAAAGCCAAGAGGGCAATTTTTTGTTTAAAGGGTGAAAATCAGTGGCGCGGCGCACCTGGGTTAGAGCGTGGTGCACACATTCAGCGCGGCACACTTCGCAGTGTTCCCAGTGTATTTTTACAACGGGCGTGGTGCACAGAACGAGCGCAGTGCACCTGTGAGGTGGCACGGCCCAAAGGTTTCCAAAGCCCGAAATCGCTCATATCTTCCTCCAAAGCCTCTCAAATTGTAAACTCTTCCTCTTACAAGTAAGCCAACACTCCCTTATGGTCAATGAATGAGTTTGCCTAGTGTTCATGGTGATTCAATAGGAAAACAATTGAAACACTAACCACTTGCATAATTTGTTGAAAAACATTGCCTAGGGTTTACAAATTGTTGTTTTTTGTTGCTAAATTCCACCTCATTCACTCACTACTTCATTTCATTTTCTCCCTCCCTTTACATTCCTATTTACCCATTCCATATTCCCATATCCCTAAACTACTAGCCCTAAATCCCTAATCCCACTATCCCAAACCCTAGTCAAATATCCCCAAACCCTAATTACTATTCCCAAACCCTAAAAGTCATCCCTTAAACCCTTCTATTCCAAAAAAAACCTACCAGCAGCATTCCCAACCTCTTATACACAGTGTCTACACATTTCCCCCACAGTCCCTTACACATTCATATCTTTGGCAGCAACAACCTATTGACACCATAAAATCTCTTCATACTCATCTTAGAAAAACTCAAACATTGGCAAACATGGAGTTAGATTCTTCCTACGATAGAAATGAGGAAACAGTTAGTGATTCTTCTTGAGAAATGCATGCATCAAGGAGGCCTCATAAGAGTGGAAAACATAACCGGGAGCAGCCTACTTCACTTGCCAAGCTATTTGCATGTCCTCTTGCTGTCACATGCTTCCAACACCAATCTTGTTTTCAATTTTGTGAGACGGTGGAAAGAGTTAAATACCACAATGAGCTGGCCAGACTATTTGTGCTCCATCTTCATAATGGCCAAGTCACTTTGGTAGGTGTGACATTCACCTTGACACTTGAGACTATTGCTCAAGCGACCGGTATTCCAAATGTAGGTGAGCAATGGAATAAGGGGCAGTTTGTTGATAGAGATCATTTTGAGACTTACATCAAGGCTAGTTATCAGAGGCAGATTGGCAGAGTTTTCCCTTTCCAAATCCTTCAGGATACATATGCACCTTTGATGAAACTCATAATTAAATATTTCAGCAGTGAGGGCAGATTTTCTCGCTTGTATGCTTACCACATCAGACTATTGATGCACTTCACTAAGGTGAGAATGATGAATCTCCCCTATTTTATTTGCCAGAATATTGAGAAGATGACCACCTTGGTTCAAATGAAGCCTCCTCATCAACAGTATAACAACATATATCATTTTGCACTCATCAAAATTGTGGTCTTGCATCAGCTTGGTTTACTGAATATCTCATGGGAGGATTTAATTTTACACAAGGTCTTCATAGGTCCTCAAGTACCACCATTAGTTTTTCATGAGGCAGGAGAACCTTCACATCGGTAGGAGGTGCATGAGACACAGACCACCAGTGTGCCAGTGTTTGTTTCATACCAAAAGTGCACAAGGAGATTGTTTGTAGTAGCAAAACGAGTACTATCTCCACCTGGGGTGGAAGGGGTCTCTTTTCCTTCAATAACAAAGCAGGTACAGGACAAGGGTAAGCAACCATTACATGATGAGGGGCCTTCAGGAGGACAAGAGGCAGATTGCATTCTTATTCAGGATGATGACACCGATTTGGGCTCCCAAAGCTCAAAGCTCAAGGAGATCATTCAGGAACAACAAGCTGAAATTCATGATTTTTCTCTCAACCTAGAAAGAGCCAAATGGATAATCAAATATCTAGAGCAAAGAAACAAATAGGTAGAGGATTATCAAACCATCATGGAGGTACAAAACATACAAGAAAACTGGCAAGCTGCCAAGAGGAGGAAAATCAAGCTGACGCCACTTGAACAAGAAATTGATGTTGATCATGAATCTTGGCTTGAGAGAGCAAATATGCACTTGGAAAAGATGGTAGAGAAGGCCAATAGGGAGAAAACGATGCTGAGGAACATGGCCTACCACTACTTGGCGAGAAACAGGGTGTGCAAAGCAAGAATCAGGATATTGAAGGCCAAGTTGAAGAAAGCATCAAGCAAGCGAAAAGAGAAAGATAGACTCCAGATCTTGGCTTAGGCTTCTTTAGCCCAACACAGCACTTGATCATGGACACTCAGCCCAAATTTCAAGAAATTTGGGAAACTTTTTGCAAATTTTGAAATTTTGGCCTAAAAAACAAGTTTTTTCGTTTGCAAACTTTTGCTAGAGACCTCATTTTGAGGAAAAATCAGCATTTTTAGATTTATCATGGAAAATATGAATTCCCTCACATGGACAAGAAATTTTGATAGGTTTTGAGCTTCCAAAAAGGTCAAAAACACCTCAAAAATGACCTTTCTGCCCCTTTTTGGCCACACAGACAGTAGTGTTGGGAGAACTCATTTTTGGAGGGGCAAATTGAAGCCAAATTCAGAAATCCCACTTGTTCTGGAAAGTAGAGAGGTATGATTTTCCAAAAAACCCAACTGGAGAATATTTGGTCCATATTAAGGCCTCCAAAAGCAGCTACAAAGTAGCGCAGCACACAGGATCAAGAGCGCGACGCACAGGATGAAATTGTGTCATTTTGGTAAAAAAAACTATGTTTTTTTCGCCTAGTTTCTTCACAGTTTGTCTTTTCTCTTTCTAATAGTTAAACTCATGATGTAATTTGATGTGACTTGATTGATTTTGATGTAAATATGTTAAATTTTTACTCATAGAAGTAGATTCATCCATGAAAAGGTAGTTTGCAACATTAATGAATCAGTTTCCTAGTTTTTAGAGGCAAGTTGTTCCACTACCTACTTTTTAGTTCTGAATTTAGATCTTGTTGAAACAACTCCTGAACTTATGAGCTCAACTCCTAAAGGCTAAGATGAATTGTTTATTGCCTATATCTACTAGTTTTTCAGTCATTGGCAAAGGTTGGACTTTTGGGAAAGCTTGAGCTTTATTGTACACTCATTTTAGCAGTTTGGCAAAGGAATAGACCAGGGTTTGCAACACTTTATGGTATTCTTGTGGCAACTTGATTTCGTATTGTGTTTCGTTCTATAATTAAAAGTTTACATGTGTTTTATGTATGCCATTATCTCTCTCTGTTCATCTTAACTAAATGAAACAAGGATAAAGATAGAATTCATTGATTTGTAATGCTCTACCTAGAGTTTTGTTTAGTTATTTATGTTTTCAGCTATTTGAAGAGGATCCCTAAGACTTTCCTGCCCTCTTCAACTCCTCACTAGTCTAAAAGCTCTCCATATCACTCAATTTGAAGTACCAGACCATTTACCTACCTCGCCCCATAAAGATCTCTGCAAAACTGAGCCTCATTCCCTAGACCCAAATTTGCCTTTCACATTTGAGCCAACCAAACATCATCAAATTCAATCAAACTCTTCTGAACACATACCTAGCCTAAAATCAGTCTTTGCATCAGTCATCTCAATCCTCATTAATCATATTTTACTGATATTGACAAGGAGAGAGCCCTCTCCCGACTTGGTAGGGCTAGCTACCAGGTTAAGCTTGGTTTGATGTTACCCTAGATCCTACCTTTCTCAGCCTGAGCTAGATTTAGGCCCTAGCACTGTCATATCTATCAAATCCGCAATGCATAGGTTGGCACAATATATTCCATGGGCATCACCACTTGATCTATCAACTTCTTGCCCATAGGACCATCAGGATGTCTACATCCAAATCATTTCTCTTCACATTACAAACCTTTGTCAATGCATGCTCCAGAATCTTATTGAACACTTCCACTTTACCATTGGCTTGGGGATGATAAGGCATATTATTTTGATGGTAAACTTGGAATTCTTCAAGCATCACATTGATTGTTTCATTTAGGAAATGCGTACCCCTATCACTCATCAATATCTTAGGGCACCCAACCCACGTTAAGACATATTAAAACAGGAACTTTGTAGCCATAGAAGGAGTACAATCTTTCACTAGCTGCGCTTCTGCCCATCTTGTTAAGTACTCCATCGCAATAATGATGTATTCACACTTGTCTTCCTTAATGGTGGTTGTATAAGATATATGACTTCAATTGCCAATTTTTCTAATAATTGTAATGAAACCAGAGGGTTTAAGGGAAATACATCTCTTCGCGAATGATTTCTCATCCTTTGACAAGCATCACATGCTTTACAAAAAGCCTTAGAATCTTTATGCACTGTCAGCTACAATAAACTTGGGCATAAAATATTCTGCACAGTCGTTGTACCTACATAGTTTCCTACCGCCACTCCTCCATGTGCATTGGAGAGGATACTAGAGTTATCAAACTCTGGAACATATTTGTGCAGTATTTCATCTGTTCCCATCTTATACAAATGTCCCACTATAATAGAAAAATCAACTGCATGGACCACTAATTCCTTTTTTTGTTGAGTAGAATAGCCTTCCAAGGGTGTACCTATGTGTTGAAAAATGTGCAACAAGAAATGCTAAATTTAGAATGTGCTAAAAATAGCCTTGCTAAAAATAGCATGTATAAAAATAGCAGTTTGGCCAGTGAGGTCATTGGCCACATTGGGTGAGAGGTGAAACTGCTAAAAATAGAAAGTTCTAAAAATAGCATTTTTGGGTCCCTTCCTATTTATAGCGGTTCTTAGTCTATCTATAGTAAGTAAAATTAATTTTAGTCTTAATAGCAGTTTAAAATATTAATTAATTAATCTCCATGGGTTAATTAATTATGAAAAATTAAACTTGAAGTCTCTGTGAGATCATGCAATTATTTTTTTCCTTGATTTAGGAATTTATCCCTTGATTAAAGGAGATAAGGTTCAGTTCTATAATGAGAAAATCAATTGACTTAGTTCTAACTAGTCAAGTCCAGTTAGATTATTTTAACAGGTTGTTAAAATAATAAAATATAGTTTGTTAATGCTTGCATGCACGTGACAACTATTATTTTAGATAACTGAGGATTCACTCATGGATAACTGTTGCATGTCAATTCTGTCAGAGACCCAGTTGAGATTAGATGTGGGACAGTGTACTATTAGATGCTTAACTATTTCTAGTAAGTATTTTTTGCATGGTTGAGGAACTGGTGTTCTCAAGGAATACGTAGTTGGACCATTGGTTGTTTTTGGTATGTTGGAATTAATAGCATATGTTGTTGTTATTATTTCCTAAGCAAACTACAAAAGGACCATAGAGAAAGCCTATATAAATAGGGCTTGGGTGGTTCATGAGATATATCTTCATATCTTCATAGTTCATTAAGAACTGGATAGCTTGAGAGCAGATTCTTTTTGTATTGTGAAGAGGATTTCCACTTGATTGATAATACATGGTTGGGGTTTCATGTTGGTGCTTTCCCTTGGATATATCTTGTGTTATGTGTGATTAATTCTCTTGATCAGTTATGCATGTTTCTACTCGATGTTGCTCATGATTTCGATTATGCTTTCGCTTCATGTTTTGTAGAAGTAGAACAAGTATTATGCTTTAGGACATTGCATATATTGGTTTGTTCTACAGGTTAAATTTCTACATGGTGTTAGAGCTAGCTGATGTGTAGAAAAATTCTACAAAACTTCTATGTGGTATCAGAGCACAGGTGATCAAGGAGAGAACAATATACTAAGAGGAGATTTCAAAGTTTTGAGTTTTGGGCCGAGAGTTTGCAGAGCAGATCTAAAAATTTCTGTACAATTTTTTTGAAATAAAAGCAGATTTGGATTCCTTATAAAAAACACCCAAAAAAAAAAAAAAAACAACTGAATTGGAGTTCGGATGAGGGAGATATCGATGATTTAAAATCAGCGCTTTTTCTAGAAAATTTCATGACAGTGGGAAAGTGGAAATAGATTGCTGTGCTAGCCAAGAACCTATATGCACTTGAGGTACAAGATGCATGCAAAGCCTTGAGGAGCAAGGCAAAGGTTAGATACTTGGTGGTTGAGAGGGAGAGTAAATTACCTCTCAACATGTAGAGCTAGAAGAAGTCTCAGACAATTGTCGAGGAACCACGATTGCTGCAGCAGCTTCAAGAGGTTGTGGAACAGCCAAAATAGGGGAAGCTAAGTGGAGATCAAATAGAGACATTTACTCATGCAGAGACCTTCTGGGGGAACTTTGAGCCAGGTGGGATGAGGGATCACATGTAGCCATACCTCCAGGTAAGAGGTGGGGTGATATAGAGTGATCGTCCCAAGGAGGAGGGGCAGGATCCTTGAGGTACCCAACCTCTTGGATGAGACCTTGCTATAGGATCCCCTATGTGGAGTAGCAAGAACTGACTAATTGGGTAGAGACAGATGTAGATGGAGTGGCAGAGAGGGATAGTGCAGGGAATCCTAGGATAGCACATAGCTAGTAGGCTGCAATAATGGAAGAGGCACAAGTGTTTTGCACAGTGCTAGGTGGCCAAATAGGTGTGCAATGGTGCAATATGCGTGGAGATGTTGTAGTAGCGCAGATGTCAGAGAGGGAGCACTTGTCAACATCAGGTAGAGCTTAAGCATTAGAGTATGTTCCTAGCCCAACAGAGTGGTTAGTTGGAAGTGTTTTTGTTCCAAGTGTTGTTGAAGCAAGTGGACCGAGTAGATGTGTTGCATGCAGAACATTTCAGAGTTACAGGATCGAGTTTGAGAGGAATCCTTTCTTGTTGAGAGGGAGTATTGAAAAATGTGCAACAAGAAATGCTAAATTTAGAATGTGCTAAAAATAGACCTGCTAAAAATAGCATGTCTAAAAATAGCAATTTGGCCAGTGAGGTCATTGGCCACATTAGGTGATAGGTGAAACTACTAAAAATAGAAAGTTCTAAAAATAGGATTTCTAGGTCCCTTCCTATTTATAATAGTCCCTAGTCTATCTATAGGAAGTAAAAATAATTTTGGTCTTAATAGTAGTTTAAAATATTAATTAACTAATCTCCATGAGTTAATTAATTATGAAAAATTAAACTTGTAGTCTTTGTGAGATCATGCAATTATTTTCTCCCTTGATTTTAGAAGATAAAGTTCAGTTCTGTAATGAGAGAATCAGTTGACTTAGTTCTAATTAGTCAAGTCCAGTTAGATTATTTTAACAAGTTATTAAAATAATAAATATAGTTTGTTAATGCTTGCATGCATGTGACAACTATTATTTTAGATAACTGAGGATTCACTCATGGATAACTATTGCATGTCAGTTCTATTAGAGACCTAATTGAGATCAGATGTGGGACAATGTACTATCATATGCTTAACTATTTCTAGTAAGTAGTTTTTGCATGGTTGAGGAACTGGTGTTCTCAAGGAATACGTAGTTGGACCATTGGTTGTTTTTGGTATGTTGGAATTAATAGCATATGCTTTTGCTATTATTTCCTAAGAAAACTACATAAGGGCCATAGGGAAAGCCTATATAAATAGGCTTGGGTGGTTCATGAGATATATCTTCATATCATCATAGTTCGTTGAGAACTAGATAGCTTGAGAGCTGATTCTTTTTGTATTGTGAAGAGGATTTCCACTTGATTGATAATACATGGTTGAGGTTTTATGCTGGTGCTTTCCCCTAGATATATCTTGTGTTATGTGTGATTAATTCTCTTGATCAGTTATGCATGTTTCTACTTGATTTCGATTATGCTTCTGCTTAACGTTTTGTAGAAGTAGAACAAGTATTATGCTTTAGGACATTGCAAATATCGGTTTGTTCTACAGGTGAAATTTCTACACTATGGTCAAAAACTAAATGATATCAACAAAGTAGTCATCTGCAACACACATAGAAAAGAGTTGCACATCCAGAAATCCTTCTTCCAAATTGGTTGGTTCTTCACCGTCTCGATTCTGCTTAGGTGATTCGGTCCTGTGTTCTACCATCCAAGCTTCACTATTACTTCAAATTCATACTCTTTGAATAGCAACAACCACCTATGGATCCCCCCCCCCCCCCAACAACATAGGCTTGTTGACTAGGTACTTGAGATCGGAGTGACTTGTGTACATTTTGAAATGTACGCCAAACAAATAATGTCAAAACTTTTGCAGTGTGTAGACCATCGCCAACCCTTCATGCTCAGTAATGGAATAATTCTTTTTAGATTTTGATAGTTTCCTACTTACAAAGGCTATTGGATGATCAATATCACCTTCGCCAAGATGGGTCAATACCACACCCAGTGCAATAATGAGGCATCTATGTGCACATGGAACTCTTTCTTCCAATCTAGAAATACCAAGATGGGTGTAGTCACCATCTTATTCTTTTACACATCAAGACTCTATTGACACTCCTCATCCCAAGAAAAATTCACAGCCTTCTTTAATAGTTTCTCCATCGGCGTAGTTATTTGGGCATAAGACTTGGTAAACTTCCTATAGTAGCCTCTGTGTCCCAACGTTACGCACATCTACTTAAAATTCTTGGGAGCTTCTAAATTCACAATCACTACTATCTTCACAATGTCCACCATGAATCCCTGCTTACATACTACATCGCCTAGCAAAATTACAAAAGGTACACAAAATATACATTTCTTCAAGTTCAGCGTGATCTGGTATCTTCGACATATATCTAGCATGAGGTGCAGACTTTCAACATAGCGCTTCACCAATCCAAACACAGTCCAGTCATCAAAATATACCTCCAAGAAATTATGAATAAACTCCTTGAACGTTAGCAATTACTACCCTAGAGAAGATCGTGAGTGCATTCTTCAATGCAAATGGCATTACCGTATACTAAAAGCATCACCACTCTGTCACGAAGGTCGTCTTGCTACGATACTCTGGCACGATATTTATTTGATGGTATCTTGAGAATCCATCAATGAACGAATTTTCCTCCTAGCATCCAACATTCTCCAAGACTTCATCCATAAAGGGTGTTGGAAATGGATCATGCATGCATGCATCATTAATCTTTCTGAGATCTATGCATATCCTAATTTCACCTTGTTGTTTCTTTTCCTGGAAAACCATTGGGCTCACCCAATCAGATTCAACTACTAGCTCAATAATTCCGGCCTCTAATATCTTATCCAACCCTTTGAGCACCTTTTCTTTATACTTAGGATTGAGCTGATAAGGTCTGGCTTCGTGTCAGGTTTCAAAGTAATTTTCATTATGCCCAAATCTCCTATAATACCCTTCAAATCCAAGAACTTCATTGGGAATAGATCCTATTATTCGCGCAAACGTTTGGCCACCTTATCAACTATATCTTCATCCCAATAGTCTCCTATCTTCATGAACTTAGGCTCTGCATCGGATCCAATATTTACTTGTCAGGTTTTTAGTGGCTCTATTACATCAGGGTTCTCTGTCTGTGGCCATGCGTAGTTGTATAGGGGACCATTGCAGAGCAGGTCTCCCTACCCTTTCCCATTTCCTCTTAGGTATCACGTTCGCATCAGAAACCAAATCCATCATGACTTGGTCCATTCATACTATCCTTTTTGCGTAGTTAGCCACATCTCATGCCCTGTTCACTTCTTGTGCTTACCTAGTTTCCTCACAGTGCACTATTCTGAAGGAATCTTAAGCTTACATATACAATTGTCTATCAATTGTTGCAGCCCTTCTACTGCCTTCTAATCTCTCAACAATTTCATACAAGTTTTCAGAAAAGTGGCTAACAGAGAAGGATCCACATATTTCACTTCACTATTCCCAGTAGATTTCTCCTAACTCTCAGACATAGAAGCTTCAGCGAAATTTTTGGAAATAATACTAGGGTGGGGGGAATCAGTATTTACAATTCAATAATCTTTCATTTCCCAATGAGATTTGTAGATGCTACTTCAGTGAAGTGAACTTGCATGTGCATGCTACTATGATTAAGGAAACCATCATATACGCAAAGAACGTATGATATAGTTAATTTATCATGTGTTGATCTTTAATTAGTGCATCAGTATCTTATTATACAGTAACTATGTGTAGTAATAGCATAATAAACCATCACACATAATCAACACACATGAGTGCCAAGATTTAAGGTGGAAACCTAATGCAAGAGGAAAATCACTTGCTGCTATGATCTATGTCTTCTTAATATAAAGAAAATTGGTTTACAATCTTGTACTGGTGCAAACTCATAACAATACACAGGCACCCACCTGCAGAAGACTACAACCTTCTCTCATTTTCCATCTTCTACTAGAAGGGAGCTATAACCCCCTAGATTTTATACTATCCTATATGTTTACTAGTACATAGGCACTGACCTATAGAAAGCTACGACTTTATCTCTTCCTCCAGGGACCACGTTTCATTAATTTTTAGACTAGATATTCCTGGTACATAAAAACACAATATGAAGGCCTTGTTTCATCAAATTTTCACAATGAACCCATCACAAACTTTGAACTTCAAACTCTATAATAATGATTGCATCAACTAAGAACCAGTCAATTTGAATAGTCAGATCATTTTCTCGAGAAAACTGTGTTGAACCCAGAAACCTGCATCATCATTCAGAATCAGCTGCAACCTCAAAAATCATACATCATAATGTATACACTACTTTGATGAGCCCAACCTGCATGTATAAGCTACTTCCTATAACAAAACCTATGTATATCTCCAGACTACTGAATAATACAAACTTTTGAATCAAATCTTACCAACCAGTAATATTTTGAATATCTATCATCAATTTACAAAGATCCAGACAGTCAGTAGCAAATATAACCCTTGTCACTTAATCAATCAATCAATTAGACACAAACTCCTTATGCATTCATTTTTACTTTTAGATCTAAGAAGACTTCATTGACAGACAATAGTAAAACAACAACATTGATCAGATAAATCAGTCATTTCTGAAAAATAGGCTATTCTTTTGCATATGCTACTTGGAAGAGTTGAACCTGCATGTATACGTGCCTTTACCAAGGAAAACTAGCATATAGATCTACAAATATTAACTTACAACTTTGCTACTATTCCAGACTTCAGACATACCCAGATCATGACATTTAAAGAATAAAACATGTGCAGTAAATTAGATCTAGCCCAACCAATATAAGATCATACAATGATAAGTCATTTCAGGTCTCATGATCCTGATCCAACATTGTATCCAAGGTGTACAAAATATTTCAGATCATATCATAATCATAGCACCTACAACATAAAATATAATTCATATAGAAGTATTCCTAAGAAACCTTTCACTTACACACTTGGTCATTTGATCTTCTCCTCCTTATATAGTTTTTGGATTTTCTCAATACCTTGGACCAAAAATACACTTAGAACATGTGGTATTCTTGGATGGGATCAAATAGTCATTACTCCACTCAATATTGTGGGCTAATACCATGGTATTAACCCTTGGTATTCTTTAATCTTGGATTTCATTGATTTTCCAACCTATACACACTTTTCCTCTTGTGAAAGTGTGTGTATACATATATGCTCTTTTTGTTCTGTTAACCCACGTGTATACGCTTCTTTGTTAAAGTGAACCTATATATACAGCTTACAACATCCTTTTTCTTCAACTTCTTGATTCTGATTAGTAGACCATTGTTCCAACTTCTTGTTCTTCTGTACCAATGTCCTGTTACCTCTGTATTGACCTGTTACAATGAGAGTTTCCTTTTATCAAATTTGAATTGACCTGTGATTGAGTTGCCATCAAGGACAACACTTGTATCATAATGCCAACAATCTCCCCATTTGGACTTGATGGAAACCATATGGGTGTTGATTGCTTCACACTATTGAACCCGTTATGGATATCAAGCAACACTGAAATACTCTCCCCCTTTGACATCAAGGGAAAATGGTGGACCAAGATATTCCCCCCCTTTGAGATACACTATGTTATCCATGCTCCCCCTAAGTACATGTAGAGTCTGCAGAGATATTTTTCAAAATAATAACATGACTCTATAACTCAACTATGTGAGTATGAACTTCCTATCACCAATGTCTCATACATACATCAATCACCCAACCAAGTGGGGATACACCAAATTTGACTCATCCACCCAACCAAGTGGGGATATACCAATTATTTATACATGGTTGAAATATAACAATTATTGCATCATCATTCCCATACATAGTGGGGAAGCAAATTACATCATATGTCCAGTAGGACTTATTCGAAAATAGACTATGACAAAAGGTGACATATTACACCATAGATATTTACATGACCTATGCAACAATGAATATCTGAAACCATAGCTGAAATTATAAACCATAATGCCAACAATGCATAATGTTTATGAAGGCTAATGCTCCAGCTAAACCCATGCTACCTGTGCATTGTCAACAAACCCTTCATCAAGGCCTCTTCATCGGTTAGATAAAAATCAATGAACAAAGCATATCAGCAGATAGTAATCATCAATATCAGATTGAGAACCCATGTCAGAGTTTGACCCACTATTTTTTCTATTAGAAAAACATATATGCTTCTTCAACAACAGAAATTCACGTATATACGTGACTATCCTTCATAAAACCTGCGTATAGGAACCTTCTTCTCAAAATTGTATTTAATAGCAGGATGATGTAGAAAAAACTCCCAGCTTTTGTCTAATATATACAAACATATCTCTAGAAGTGGTTTGATAAATATATTAGCAACCTACTCTTTGGAGGGACCATACTCCAATTTAACCTTTTGTTCAAGCACTTGTTCTCATACAAAATGGTACTTAATGGGTATGTGCTTGGTCTTGGAGTGCATGAAAGGGTTTTTTGAAATACTGATGGCACTTGTATTATCACATAAAATGGAGATGGGTGAAGAACATGTGATTTCAATATCTTGCAATGTTTGCATCATCTAGAGTGGTTGTGTGCAGCAAGATGTGGCGACCACATATTCCACTTCAGCCATAGATAAGGCAATCGAACTTTGTTTCTTGCTGAACCAAGATACTAACCGTGATCCCATATAGAATGCACCTCCACTGGTGCTTTTTCAATCATCAACATTTCCTGCCCAATCTGCATTTGTATATGCATGAAGAGTATGATCTATATCTTTAGGATACCATAGACCAAAGTCTTGAGTTCCTTGAAGATAGTTGAATATTCTTTTTACAGCCTGAAGATGTGATTCCTTTGGATTTGCTTGGAATCTTCCAACAATTCCTACTGCATGCATGATATCAGGTATGGTACCTATTAGATAGAGTAGACTTCCAGTCATAGATTTGTGTGTTGGTTGATTCACTGTAGGTGATTCATCGATCGAATTGAGACTGCATCCTATTACCATTGGAGTACATACTAGTTTAGAATATTCCATTCCATACTTCTTCAGAATTGGCTTGAGATGTTTAGTTTGTGAAAGAAAAATACCATCTCTTTTTTGTTGTACTTGTAGACCAAGAAAATAATTAAGTTCACCAAGTAAGGACATTTCAAATTCTTGTTGCATAACCGAAGCAAAGCTCTGACTCATTGATTCTTCATTGTTTCCAAAGATGATATCGTCAAGTTTATCATTCTCAATATTGGTGTATAATTTGCTGTCCACAGATCCTTTTGTGAACCCTTTTTGTTGTAGATATTTGTCATGTCAATAATACCAAGCCCTTGGTGCTTGTTTCAGTCCATCAAGAGCCCTTTTGAGCTTGCATATAAGCTTTGCATCATTTCCTAGAATGTATCATTTTGGTTGTTCAATATAGACTTCTTCTTCTAACTCTCCATTAAGAAATGTAGATTTTACATCCATTTGATACACTTTGAATTTCTAAAAAATTGAAAGAGAAAGAAACATTCTTATGGCTTCAAGTCTGGCAATAGGTGCAAATGTTTCTTCAAATTCTATACCTTCTTGTTGAGCATACCCTTTACATACAAGTATTTCTTTGTTTCTAATAACCCCTCCATTTTCATTCAATTTATTCTTGAATATCCATTTTGTTCCTATAACATTTTATCAAGAGGTCTAGGAACTAGTTCCCAAGTATCATTCTTTTCAATTTGGTCAAGTTCTTCATTCATTGCCTTAACCTAACATTTATCTTCGCTAGCTTCATTAACATTCTGTGGTTTATGGAGGATAGTAATGCTAGATAATTGGAAGTTCCTGAATGAGTTCTTCTTGTCCATACTCCAGACCCTTTTTCTCCTAGAATTTGAGATTCTAGATGATTATTTTGAACATACTTGGATGGATTCTTTTCCCTGTTAGTTGTATCGTCTTCTGATGCTTCATTGGTTTCTTCCTCTATATCATTTTGATTTGATACAGGAAATCATTCATCGTCTTCCTCATTGTCATCATCCTTTGTCTGTTATGGATTTATGCATGCTTCATCAATTACTACATCAATGCGTTCAATAATTTTTCGAAGTCTCTTGTTATGATATTTGTATCCTTTACCTCTGGATGAATAACCAAGAAGAATTACTTCGTCTGCTTTGGGTTCAAACTTACCAAGTTTTTCATCAGTCTTTTTGATGAAACATTTTATTCCAAAAAATCTAAAGTGTTTTACAGTAGAAGGCTTTCCATATGAAAGTCCATATGGAGTTCGATCACTATTTACCCGAACATTAACTTTGTTGAGAATAGTGACGGCAGTAAATGCAGCTTCACCCCAGAAGGTGGAAGGAGTTCTAGATTCATCAAGTATAGCTCGAGCCATTTGTTGAACTATTGTATTCATTCTTTCCACTACGCCATTTTGTTGAGGAGTTCTGGCAATAGAGAACTACCCTTTTATTCATCGTTATTCACAGAAATCAAAAAATTCATCTGATATGAATTCTCCCCCTTGATCAGATTTGAGACATTTGATTTTTCGATCTAACTCAATTTCAACTAAACCTTTGAAGGCTTTAAACTTTTCAAATTCTTCATATTTATGCTTTAGTAGACCTATCCAACACGTTCTAGAGAAATCATCAATGAATAAAATAAAGTATTCTTCTCCACGAGGTGAATTTTTCCTTGTTGGTCCACACAAATAAGTATGGATGAGTTCAAGAGCCTTACTTGTTGATCCTTCTTTTTCACTGAAACAAAATCTAGTTTTCTTACCGACTTGACATGGTTTGCATATGGTATTTGCTGGGATGCTGATATCTGGAAGATCACAAACCGCCTTGAGCCTACATGCTTTTATTATTTCATAAAAGCTTAGATGCCCCTATATTCTGTGCCATAACCAGTTTTCATCTATTTTTCTTAGATAACGTTCTTTTCGTCCTCCTTTTAGTATGTATAGATTGTTTTGAGTTCTTGTACCTTTGATTATGGTCTTTCCTGTATCAATCTCACGAACCACACATCCGTTTTATAGAAACACAACTTCATTTCCTTGATCACACATTTGATTTACACTCAACAAGTTATGTTTTAAACCATTAACATACATGACACTTCTAGCTTCAACATTTTCTTTCAAATAAAAAGAACCTTTACCTTTAATGACAACTGGTGTGTCATTTCCAAAGGAGACATTCTTTTCTTTTTCTAAAGCATTATATGAATGAAGTTTCTCTTTATCACCTGTCATGTGTTTATAGCATCCGTTGTCAATGTACCATTGATTTTCTTGTCCTTCTACAGACAGAGCTATGCCACATCTTTCTGATTGAAATTCCTTCTTTCTCCATACCCTAGAATTCGATGATATTTTCTCCTTTTAATGTGTTAGCCGAAATTTGCTCTTGCATTTAGATTCTTCATGACCAAGGTTATTAGAAAACGAACATTCAATATCATCTTCAAGAGTATAAAAGTTATTATAATAACTTTTCTTGATTCCTGTTACACTCCTTTGATTTCGTGCTTCTCTAGTCATGATAGTTTTGTAAGCAACACATTGAGCAGCCTTATGCCCAAATTTATGCCATGAAAAACATTTTCCATTAAAGAAGTTTCTGTGATCATAGAATCTTTTGGTATTGTTTACCTTTTGGTTGATTCTTCTATTGATGTTCATCCTTTGAGTAAATTGAGCATGATTTACCGGATGAGTAATTTTAGGCTTTTGTTGACGATTGACATACTGTTCACTGGTCTTTTCTGCATCAAGATAGCTTCTAGTGGAGATTGACGACTTTTATAATTGAGATGATTCTTCAGTATATCAAAGACTTGTCTTTATAAGAGGAGAACGTTGAACCTTGATGATTTCATTTAAATTTTCTGATCATTTACCAAATCTAAGATTAAGAGATTTTGTCTTCTCAAGTTCTTTTCTTAGACCCACAACTTCAAATTCTAGTTTTTCATTGTGCTTTTCTCTTTCAGTGTGTTGATGTGTCAACGTGTCTATGACCACATTCTTTTCTTCCAAACAGATTTTGAGTTTAGTGATTTCTTTAAGAAAATCTTCCTCTTCTTAGGCATACAAAAAATCATCATTTTCATAAGCCATGATTAGTTTATAATCTTGTTTAGTTTCATCTTCATCACTATTAGATAATACATCACTATCTTCATGAGTATAGTAACTTCTTTTATTAACAACCTGTTTTCTATAGCCTTTTGAATATTCCTTTCCTTTTTCATGATCATATTTATGAGGACATTCTGCAACATAATAGCCAACTCTACCACAAGAAAAGAATTTGAATGGTAGCTTACCTCTGAATCTTCTGGAGCCCTGTTGAAGCTTCTTGACAAATTTTACCTCATCTTCTTATTCTGAAATATATCCTGATTCATTATGCTCTTCCTTTTATTTTCATTTAGCTAAAGATTTGAAAGAGGCTTCTCTCATATTTGATGGACCTCCTTTCCTCATTTCAAAGGAAATTATGATTCCATGAAGTTGAGCCATAGTAATAGATTGAAGATCCTGCTTTTCTTCTATGGCAGATAATTTTGACTCAAATTTAGAAGACAAGGATCTCAAAATTCTCTCTACTAAAGCAACCTCCTTTATCTCTTCACCTAGATTCTTCATACAACTAACAATCTCATCTACACGCAAAAAGTGACTAGCAATACTTTCATCACTATGCATCTTAAGAGTTTCATACTAAATTCTGAGAGTTTGGAGCTTAGCACATTTTACCTGGGAGTCTCCTTCGTAGATCTAAATGATTTTGTTCCATATCTCTTTAGCTGTCTTGAGTTGCATGACGTTGACAAATTTTGATTCTGACAAACTTCCCAATAAAGTATTGAATGCTTTGGCATTTGTTTTGTATAACTTTGTACCTTCTATATCTGTAGGTATTGCTGCTAGAAATTGGTATCCTCCTTCCACAATTTCCCAAAAATCATCTCCAAGTGACTGTAGATAGGTTCTGGTTCTTATTTTCCAATATACCAATTTGTTCTCATTGAATATTGGTGGTTTGATAGATCCCATGCCTTCATGATTGTTCATCCTGAAATATCTCCCTTCAAGCAATTAAGCTTCTTCTAAAGGACCTGCTCCAAAACCAATTGTTTGAAATAATTATGAGAGAGGAAGGTGAATTAGTATTTACAATTCAATAATCTTTCATTTCCTAATCAGATTTATATATGCTACTTTAGTGAAGTGAACTTGTGTGTGCATGCTACTATGATTAAAGAAACCATCATATACCCGGAGAACTTATGATATAGTTAATTTATCATGTGTTGATCTTATTATACATTAACTATGTGCAATAATAACAAAATAAACCATCACACATAAGAAACATACATGAACTCCAAGATTTAAGGTGGAAACCCAATGTAGGACAAAAACCACCTGCTCTTGTTGTCTATGTCTTCTTAATATAAAGAGAATTGGTTTACAATTTTGTATTGGTGTAGACTCATACAAGCATGTAGACACCCACCTGCAGAAATCTACAACCTTCTCTCATTTTCCAGCTTGTACTGGAAGGGAGCTACAACCCCCTAACTCTTGTACTAGCTTATATGTTTACTAGTACGTAGGTGCCAACCTATAGAAGACTAGGACCTTCTCTTTTCCTCTAGGGACCATGTTTCATTAATTTTCAGACTGGATGCTCCTGGTACACAAAAACACAATATGAAGACCTCGTTTCATCAAATTTTCACACTAGACCCATCAAAAACTTTGTAGCTCAAACTCTATAATAATAACTGCATCAACTAACAACCAGTTAATCTAAACAGTTAGATCACTGTCACCAGAACACTATGCTAAACCCAGAAACTTGCATCATCATTTAGAATCAGTTGCAACCTCAAAAATCATACATCAGAATGTATACGCTACTTTAATGAACCCAACCTAAATGTATATGCTACTTCCTATAACAAAACCTACGCATACCTTCAAACTACTAAATCATACAAACTTCTAAATTAAATTTGTACCAATCAATAATATTTTGAACATCTATTGTCAATTTACAGATATCCAGGTATTTAGCAGCAAGGATAACCCTTCTCACCTAATCAATTAATCAATCAATCAGACACAAACCCCTTATGAATTCAATTTTACATTTAGATCTAAGAAGACTTTATTGACAGACAATAGTAAAACAACAACACTGATCAAATAGATCAATCATTTTTGAACAACATGCTTTTCTTTTGCATATGCTACTTGGAAGAGTTGAACTTGCATGTGTACGTGCCTTTACCAAGGTGAACTAGTGTATAGATATGAAAATATTAACTTACAACTTTGCTTCTATTATAGACTTCAAACATACCCAAATCATGACATTTAAAGAATAAAACATTTGTAAGCTATCAAATCTAGCCCAACCAATATAAGATCATACAATGATTTTTCATTTCAGGTCTCATGATCCTAATCCAACATTGTATCCAAGGTGCACAAAGTATTTCAAATCATATCATAATCACAGCCCCTACAACATAAAATATACTTCAGATAGAAGTATTCCCGAGAAACCCTTTCACTTACACACTTGGTCCTTTGATCTTCTCCTCCTTATATAGTTTTTGGCTTTTCTCAATACCTCGGACCAAAACAACACTTAGAACCTGTGGAATTCTTGGACGAGATCAAATAGTCATTACTCTGCTCAATACTGTGGGATAATACCATGTTATTGACCCTTGGTATTCTTTAATCTTGAATTTCCTTGATTTTCCAACCTATACATGCTTTTCATCTTCTGAAAGTGTGTGTATATGTATACACTCTTTTTGTTCTATTAACCTACATGTATACACTTCTTTGTCAAAGTGAACCTATGTATACATCTTACAACATCTTTTTTCTTCAACTTCTTGATTCTGATTAGTAGACCCTTGTTCCAACTTCTTGTTCTTTTGTACCATTGTCCTGTTACCTCTGAATTGCCCTGTTACAATGAGAGTTGAATTTTATCAAATATGAACTGACTTGTGAGTGAGGTTCCATCAAGGACAACACTTGTATCATAATTCGAACACTTTATACTTAGTATTGAGCTGATAAGGTGTCTATTTTATGACCTTTATGTCATGTTTCAAAGTAATTTTCATTACGCCCAAATCTTCTACAATACCCTTCAGATCCAAGAACTTCTTTGGGAATAGATCCTAGTATTCAAATAGCAGTTCCACCACCTTATCAACTGTATCTCCATCCCAATATTCTCCTACCTTCATGAACTTCGGCTCCACATCAGATCCATTATTTAGTTGTCGGGTTTTTAGCAACTCTGTTACATCAGGGTTCTTTGTCTGTGGCCATGCGTAGCTGTATAGGGGACCATTACAGAGAAGGTATCCCCATCCTTTTCCATGTCTTCTTAAGCATCATGTTCACATCAGAAACCAAATCTAGTATGACTTGGTCCATTCCCACTCTCCTATCTATGCAGTTAGCCTCATCTCGCACCCTGCTTGCTTCTTGTGCTTACCTAGTTTCCTCACAATGCGTTGTTATGAAGGAATCTTAAGCTTACCTGTACAACTATCTATTAGTTCCTGCAACCCTTCTATTACCTTATGATCTCTCAATAATTTCATACACATTTTCAAAAAAGTGGCTAATAGTGAAGGATCCACATCTTTCACTTCACTATTCCCTATAGATTTCTCCTAACTCCTGGACATAGAAGCTTCAGCGAAATGCTTCTTAACTTCCATGAAATTTTCTTATCTTGGGTGAGGTCAAACACAAATTCCTTGTTAGTAGCCTTGTGCACCCATCCTCCAGTCTCTGGCTACTTTCCCTTATCTTCACATTTGGTAATACCACTACCAGTCACTATATTAACATTGTGATCTTATTCACGAGGTTCCGCCCTCATCATTTGGATATTTTGAGTAGGCAGCTAGGTCTATGTTTTCTTTTCTTGCATCTTTTATATAAGTATTAGGCAATATTCTATCACATAATCAAAATGTCTGCAATATTGACATGATGGATGCATTGAGTTCAGGAAGTCACACGCAAAATGTCTAGATTCACCACAACTATAGCAAATAACTTGTCCATGATCTCTGCCTGCCCCTCCTCCTCTTCCTCTTCCATGATCTTGGAATCCTCTGCGTGCTACACCTGTGCCCTGATCCTGAGGCAAATTTTCTACCTGCATTCTGTAAGTAGGGGTCCTATCCATCATTAGTTCATAACTTTGACAATGGCACTCATCATAACCTACAGATTTGCAGGAATTACAAAATAGTTGCTGAGGGGTCTATACAAACTTCTGTAGTAAATGAAAATTGTTTGTCACATTCTGGTCTATGACCTGATAAATAGCACACCATGGTGCTACTCCTACGCTTGTCCCAACTGTATTTTCAAGTTTCATAGGAATAGGGCCCCCCCAATAACATAATTCTGATAAATCAGATAATGGTACTTATCGTGACCATGGCCTTTGCATTTCTATCACCAAAATTCTATGCTAACTTCAGTCTAGGATTCCTTTCCCTTCTTCAGGCTCTGCAACTCCAGGTGTAGAATTTCCAGCTGTGAGTGAATCTGTTGCACTCCAATGTTCATATCTTGTATTGGCAAGGCTTCCAATATCATCACGATCTCCATAACTTATGCTTTCGTTGCTCTCTTCTGTTGTGATAACGGTAATCTTAGGTGGGGCAAAAATGAAGCAATGTACCACTCTTTGTATTGTTCATCTGTGATGTTCATGTTAGCCTGTCGAATTAATAATTTTGGCCTCTGATCAAAATCCCATGATGATTCATTCACCAGTTTCTTTATCTCCTTAAACACTGTAGCAGACTGCGCTTGAGATTTAGGCTTCTTAAATTCATTGTTCAATGCCTGTTGAGTATCTGCCAATATCGTGATAGTGTGATATTGATAGTACTTGATATACCAAGCCAACACTCTATCCTATAACACCGTGATTAGCTGCACTTTGCTTAAATTATCACCAGTGATATATTGCATTGTCCACATAACATTTGAAACAAACTAGAATTGCTCAGGGTCTTCGCTCCCCACCCCTTTAAATATCGACATCTTCATTGCGTTTTCCATGTTGAATGATGGAGGTGGAGGTGGAGGTGAAGGTGTAGGTGTATGCGGTGAAGGTGGAGCTGTAGATGGAGTGGATGGATGAGGTATCTGTGGGATACCCTGACTTACCAATTGTAGTGTACTTTGCAATGTGTTCAGAATATTTCCTTTGTCATTGCTTGAAGAGGATTTAAATGGTTTCCCGCTTCACATTGTCCCAAACATAAAGGTAATGGCATAACCTATTTTTCACACAATAACATTTTAATCCAACTTTTTAGAGATTTTAAGTATTTACCTCGTGGTCCTTTGAAGAGCATTCGCTCTGCTTCACTATAACTGATGTTTGTATCAATCGCAAGCTCAGTGAGGAATCCTCCTATGATGTGATCAATCTAGTGATCAAAATCCTATGTGATATTATTCTCTGAAGCTTACAAGTTCCTCACAAACTCTAGAGTCTACATGATAGGACCATCAAGCCTCCACGTACCTTGACTGTCTACCAATATAGAAAACCACTTGTACAATTCGCAAGGGAAGAAGCAGAAAACGTTTTTGGTTTCATCTAAGTATAGGTACCTATTCAACCACTATTCTTTGGACAACCGTGGGTTTATATTCTCCTGATCTGCAAATGTGTGTTCCTTTTGATCAAGCCACTTTTCAATTTCTTTCTTATTAGGAAACCACTTACTCGACATCACACATTCCTGAGATTGATCTTGGTCTCGACAACATGACCATTTGTTGGCTTAAGGGGGCCCAACCGAGGTTCAAAGTTATTCATGCCAACCAAAAAAACTATAACTACTGGCCCTTTCAGCAACAACCTACATAGTGCAGGTTGCAATCTCACCCAAAGTAGTATTTGGGGATGATAGAACTAGGTTTTTTCATCCAGAGGCCTATCTGATGGCTTCCTAGGGTTCTCAGGGTTCAGATCTACCATTGTGCAGATATATTCCTTCTGATTGTCAGCTACTGCAACTCTATCAAAATGATCACCAGGTCCTCATGAAGGTACTTAAGTATACTTATCATGGAGAAAGGTTACATATCTAGCAGTTCCACACAGTAAATGTGTATTTTGAAGCCCTTCTGGCCTAGATCATTTGTCGCATAGATATACCCTTTCCGGACAGCTAACTACCGCAGATCTATCTAATCACTTTCCAATCTTTGCGAAGGTCTTAAATCATTATTAACATACATGAAAGATACATATACACTACTTTCACATAATAAACAAGCATTAATTCACATAATTCATAATAGATCGTGGAGGAATAAAAACTTAACTAAAACAATAAATAAGGTAAAGATGCATAGATTCGGCTCAAAGCGGTCTTTATTATGAATAAGCATTCAATTATAGACTTCTCCTCCCTACTCACTCAAATGTAGGGGCTCGCGCACTCAGGTGCAAAAGCCTTCCCCTTTCTCCTAAGTACAGGAAACATATTTTTCCTGCCTTAACACCTTGCCCTTACAATGTTTCTTCACAAAAAGTTATCTTCTTAGACTCGTTATGACTCAACTATATATAACATTTTCATTACAATACCATGGTCCGCGGACCATGGACGGGTCTCAAAACCATCCTATCACCTACCCATACAAGGGACTAATTCCCCTTTGACTCTTACTTAGCTTCACACTCCACTTCTACATTTCATGGAGACTTTACATTCTTTAACAAAAATTGACCTCGGGGATCCCATCCTAACAGGAGTCTAAAAGCTAGCCCTTATAAACTTAGAAGGGGATCTCTCATTAACAGCTCAATCAAAAGGAAAGCTTGTGTTCTTAGGCTCAATGCCTAGAACAACAGTAGGTATGGATTTCTTTACATAATGGAAGGCTCAAGAGATTTCCATTGGACATGGAGTCATTTAAAAATGAGCTAAGAATATTTGGAACTTGTTTTGTAGGGTATTAGATCCCAAAGGCATGTATTTCAGTAATATGCTAGATATTAATCACCTATGCATGGAAGGAAGAACAAGAATACACTCAAAGCTTAAAAAGCAGAGCATCATAGTGAAGAATTGTGTATTTAACTCATTAGTAGAAAAACTAATATTTGAACATGGGATATAGAGCATATTAACATAATTCTATATCTGTTTTACTAATTCAAAAAATAGTCTTAAACACTCAATGAATAACAAAGAGAGAACACATCACTAAGAAACAGACCATAGATGCTGAAAAAATGAATATTTGGCACAAACCCTTCTACATTTGTCCAAGACATATTCTATTGATAAAATGCACACAATTACAAGCTAGTTTCATCTCTCAAATCCCAACCATGTTCTGTTAGAAATCATAAAATATACACAAATATTATTAACCAATTGTCTTTATTTTTTGGAAAACAAAATCAAATAATAAATTAAAGATATAATTAGTTGCAAAAAAGTCTTGAATGCTGGAGTTGATCCTTCACCACAAATGTGCATTTGAATACTAAGGTGTTTCCTAAGAATTGGATATGATTTCCATCTGTTTATTTAATTCCCAAGTTAAAATTGATGAGGCGGTCTTCAGTTGCTAACTTGGAATTTTTATAGGAAACAAAATTTTGGAAAAAATTGAAAAATAGGCCTCAAAGATACATTCGATTCTCTCAAATCATGATAGCTTCTAGAAAACTAAAGGAGGTTTTTTTTAATCGGTTCTTTTCCTACACAAAATAAAAAAATAAAAAATAAATAAATTGGTTTTCAAGAATTCATCTTCAGTTGTTTGAAAACCCTGTTTGAATATAATGACTAAAACAGGAAAAAACAAAGTGTCACATTGAAAGTTAATTTGTCAGCACTTTCCTTTGAACTCGTTAAATTGGTACTGACAAATTAACTATCAGTGCGTTTGATTTTTTAAGGAAAAAAATAGCATCTGGACCAAACCAATTACCTTTGAAGCTTTAATTGTGATAACCACCATGTGATAATCACTTATTCGGTTGTGCTAGCAATTAATTGGCGTGCATCATATTGGGAGAAAATTTGGGAACCGCTGATGGATTAAATGTCAGCATTGTCTCAAAACAGAGAAAAATGCATGCTCATAATTAAACTATTAGTGCTCATCCAAAATTAAATGAAAATAGCGTTGATGAATTAAATTTTTGTGCTCCATTAGAAATTTTCCAAAACACTGCTTCCATATTTCTTTGAAACCTTGCAATTGGATTTCTTGACCATAATGGGAAAATATGAATGCTTGGTTGAAATATTTTGGATCACACCTCTTAATGGAAGTATCCCAAAGGATTTCTCAAAAATTTTGATGTGGGGAACCTACAACACTGAAGATTTTCTTCATTTCCCTCAGAAATGCATAAATGAATGCTAACAACTTGCTCCAATGGGGATGTTTGCCTCTCTATGAGGCTGAAAATAACTCGATTTCCAAGTGCATAATCCATTGTGCTACTCCAAACCCTAAAATATGCGACCTAAAAAATGATTTATCGAACAACCTAACTTGCAACTGAAATCAAACTACAACTGTAAACTAAAACTAAAATTGTACATGTTGCATACTGAAATTTGAAATTGCTGAAAATTGAAACTGAAAGTTGTTACAAAGCATGCTCAGAGTGTTGAGCGTATTGGCACACCAACCTATCCTAAGATACTATAAAATTTTTGAACCAAATGCCACTAAAATTCCAATGCAACCATTCAAGTAGTTGCTCAGATAGTATGTCTTTTTTACTATGCTTGAACCTAGTAAAAAATGGCGAATATAATGGAAAAGGCGATTGATTATGGATCTTCTTCTCACAGTGGAAACATGGCTAGAAAATAAAGATAAAAAACTCTCCATATAATAGTTATGTGATCATAAAATTCATATTATGTTTGTTATGTTCAATTTATGATTGCAGACAAAAGTATCTTCCCTAGACCTAGTGCACTAGTCTAGAACAACAAAAAGAAAAGAATATAAATTTTCTCATAGAGAAATTGAAGAATGGGAAAGAGGATTACTTGGAATATATCACAAGATTTACTTTCCTCCTGGCTTGTAATCTCCAATCATAGCTTTGATTATTAAAATTAGATCGTGGCCACGCATTCACAACAAGCCAAAGATCCACAACATCTACGCAGCATAATTCAATTACTCTATTCAATGGATCAACCCAAATATCCTACAATAGCCTTCAGATCCAAGAACTTCGTTGGGAATAGATCCTAGTATTCACATAGTATTTCTGTCTCCTTTTCGACTATATCTTCGTCCCAATAGTCTCCTATCTTCGTAAACTTCGGCTCTGCATCAGATCCAATATTTACGTGTCGAGTTTTCAGTGGCTCTGTTACATCAACGTTCTCTGTCTATGGCCATGCATAGCTATATAGGGGACCATTGTAGAGCATGTCTCCCCATCCTTTCCCATGTCTTCTGAGGTAGCATGTTCTCATCAAAAACCAAATCCAGCATGACTTGGTCCATTCATACTCTCCTATCTTTGCAATCAGCCTCATTGTTGGATTATGGGGGCCTGACCTAGGTTCAACATTAGTTAGCCAAAACAATCCCTACACTACTGGCCCTTTTGACATCAGCTCATGGAGCGCAGACTAAATTCTCATCCAAAGTAGTATGTGGGGATGTTGGAACCAAGTTTTTGCACCCTTGAGATGGATGTGATGTGAATTTATTCCAACTCTACCTACCTTCACACAGGTTGCTTATCCCTTTGGTCTACCCTTTATTACCTTCACGAAATGTTACAATTGGCTTTCACGCAACCCTAATCGGAGGCTCATATGCTTTCGCGTTACTGGGGCAGCGAACTATGATAATTCCCCAAACTATGCTAAGTATCTTACTTATCTTATTAACAGATCTTAGTTAGCTTCATGTAAACATATGTTCTTGCTTGCATTCACTTAATCAACATAGTTATACGCATTCAAACATCATATAAGTATTTGAAGTGAAATTCATACCCAATGTAATAGATGCATAAACAGGAAATAAAGATGTTGAAATTATAGAATACTTCTCTTTATTGATAATTCCAAACTATTACAAACTCGACTTGCCCTACGCACTCAGTTGTAGGGGTCTGCACACTCAGCTATAGACTTTTAGGTCTCTACACACTCAGTTGCAGAGCCTCTACCTACACTACGACACAAACTTAGAATTCTACTCCAAAGATAGGACTCAATTCTTTGTCATTGATTAGTTTATCGATTGATGCCTTAACTACTTAGAGCTTCGCTCTATTTATACAATCCCATGGTCAATGGACCATGGGTAGATCTTTTACAACCGACATCATATTATTAGAATAAGGGTGGACAACCCTATGGCTCGTTAACAACTACATGCTCTGCGACCACATAATGTGGAGTCTTTACATTAGGATTACAAAAATTGGATCAAAATATGGCCTTTAAGCCCCAAAACTTCCCTTGGGGGATCCTGCACCCAATAGGCCCTCAACACAAACATTGTGACTCACCCTCGAGTCACTCTATAGCACGATGACCTCTGAGATTTGTTTGGATTGCTGCAACATCGGTAACGCACTAAGCGACTGCCTACTGAACTTCCTCCATGTGATGTTCGGTGAACACTGCTACTGAACTGCTACCCTGAATCCTCCACTGATTTGCTTGCAGTTGCGCGAGCTTTGCTTCAATGGAGGCTATAATTATATAAGCTTCATTGATCCATGGCTATAGGTATGCTTTTAAGACTGCTTCCTTATGCCGAATAGCATCTACCTATTCCTTGAGCACCTTTACCTCCTACATCCTTGCAAGCCTCTATGTAAGGGAAACATTTTGCACTGTCCCTTTTACCTCGTCGTACTTCTACTATAGCTCGGGTGCCTCTATCTCTAGGCGCTCTACATTCAAGTCCTCCTACAAGGTGGTTAGTACCTTGAATGACTATTCAAACAGCTGCATGTAGCCTACCACTACACTGTCGACCTCCATTGTTGCTGCTGTAACATCAGTGGTTCATTGTTCCCTGATCTCTAGTGGAGTTGAAAATTGAGCCTTCAACTACAGTTATGCAATCTATAGGTTCAGCTCCAACTGAACCCTAGCCATCTCTACTCTACCATCATGCACCCCTATGGCAAATTTACAGATGCATGCCTCCACTGGTTCTTCTACCTGAATGTCCAACTCCGGGACAATCCAATAGGCTTCCCCTATGACCTACATTATATGTTTGTTCTTCTCCACTACCTCATTCCGCTGTAGGCTCAACTACTCAATGTTGATGCACTACTTACTCATTACCTATAGAGCATGACTCTCCTTGGCTTGAAGTTCCATGGTGACTCCATCCTACAAGAGATACAACATCTCTCGAGGGAGCAGGACCATATTTAATCCAACCCCTTTGACCGTGGCCATATCAGCCTCCTTTTATATAGTAAGTGCCCCATTTGGTAGCACTATCATGTTGGTCACCCTTATGCGGAACATTTCCTCGGCAGCTGAAGTGTCGATCGCAAGGTTGGTGGACACTGTGCCAGCCTATGGAGTGTGAACCTACAACTCCTACAACTCTATCCTGAGAGACCACAATACTAGCTACTATTATTCTTCAAATTGTTGGAGGGCCTCCGCGTTGACATCCCTTGTCATTTCATCGATGTTATGCAAATCACCCTTAGTGAGGGTGATTGGGTTAAAAGACGTTTTGGATGCCTTGGTTTTATTCTGTGGCACTATCTACTCTCGTGGCCACAGACACTTTAGATGGGTGGATGTCAACTGCGGGTCCGCGCCACCTTGTTATGTGTTTATCTTTGGTTTGGGCGGAGGTGACTTCTGTCCTTCGCACTCTTCTTCTCCTATTTTCTGTTGTTCCGCCAACTTCACAACATTGCACACTACCTAGGCCTTAGCTGTTGCTTCCTCTTTTCTACGCTTCTCTGCCAGCTGCGCCATTCGAAGCTTTGTCTCTTCCTTCTGACACTGCATTTGTTTGCACCGCAAAGTTAGCTAGAGTGCACCACTCCAGCAGCCAAGACTCAAGGACTGCGAATATTACATCGTTAGTCACCAAGTATGGTAAATCATGCCATGTCTTCATAGGGTCCTTCCCCGCCCTGATGAAGACATGGTGGAAATATGCTTTGAACTCTACAAAGCTCTGTAAACTATTGTATGGGCAACAACCATGGGTTGCGATTGATCTCCATAATGATATTCATCTCCATTAATATCCAAAATATCTTGCACTCCTTTATCTGTTGTGTGTCCTTGCTCATCCATAGCGAAGCGTACTTCACTGCCTTAGGAAGGTCCAGCGTGACTGAAGGGAACTGGCTATCTTCAGGCAGCTCCCATGCCACTAGTACTATTAAAAATAGGAGCCATGCATAATGAAATGTTTTTTCCTACTCCTGTGCCTCGCGACAGTTCGCAAGGAACTTGACGCATAGATAATTCACCTAGTTGAATTGGACTGCTTCCTCGCATTGGGCTGCGAGTGCAACCACGGGTGTGGGCACCTCATCCGCGTGGCACTTCGCATCACCTTTCCTACTAGAATTTGTGTCACAACCTTGACAGTAGGGTTGTTAATGCTAGAGATGGTGTATCCTCATTTTTTCTTTTCCAACTTGAACCTCTTCTTCATTACTTCTGCGAGGGCCAACTTGCCACTTTTTCCTTCAAAAATATTAGCTGGATCCTCCCTGGAGTAGGGTAGCCATGTAATCTAGTGAATCAGATGGTATGTGATTGGCATAGGCTCCTCTAGCCATAAACATCCATCATACACCAAGCAGAGGAGCTGCCTGATGATGAAGACGGTCACTGTGGTGCGGTGGTAATGTAGAACCTAGAGAAGTTTTAGAAATCCTACTTTCTCTACACCTCTGATCCATGTTTGCAGCTCTAATTGAGTTGTTCTAGCAATCTCGTCAATCCTCTAGTGCATTATCTTCGTGGTTGCTAAATGTGGGAACTTCTCATGGTCTGCGATGTCCCAATCTTCAAATTTCAACACAGGAACCCGTCCCAAGTGTGATCCCACAAAAATAATATCATCTAGGAGCAGTGATGTTTGCAGAGAGCTCTTGCTCTTATCTATATCCTTTGACACATTGGCTTTACCCTTGCGCAAAGCAAAATATTCCACCAGCCTAGTGATGAGGTCTACACCCTAGGTTTTTACTTCCATCTTTACATCCTCCTCCTCCACCAGGATTTCTTCAAATTCTTCCTCCTCTACCTCCAGATTAATGGCCTTCCCATTTTCCTCTAGGGTGAGCTTGGTCCTTAGTGGATTTTTGGGTGAGACATGCACAATTATCATGGCCTGCTTATCCTTCTTAAGTCTCAGTGTTCGCGGAGATTTAGGGACCTAAATAATTATTCCGGCGCTCTCTGGGGCTTCCACTTCTACAACTTCATGCACGACTTCCATAGGTGTCCACATCATTCTAGTCAGTAGGTCCTGCATATCCTTTGGCAATGTTTCAAACACTAGACTTTCTTTCAAAGCCTCAAAGTTCAAAAGGTCCATACATGCTTGATAGTTGTTAAATTATGGTATTTTCTATGCTTATAATAGTTTACTTTTTTTTCTTATTATATTCCACAGATTAGCAATCACATGTACATAAAATAAAGTGTAGATAGAACATTAAACGATCAACAAAAAACAAGCCAAGACAAGAGACACAAGATGGGGCGGCTAGCCAAGGACAAACCACACAATGTGTGGGGAAACCCTTTGATCAAATCTTCTTTTATCTTCAATAATTTGGCAGAGAGAAATAGTACAATAAATCTAATTTATATCAGCAGTAGCAAACCCTAAATCAGCAGCATCAACATTAGCGGCTTCATTATCAAACTAGGGCAGAAGATATCTCACAAACCAACTTTTAGATCGGCTTGATTCCACTACCAAAAGTTGCAGCTTTTAGAGGAGGTTTAGATGAACCTATAGCGTAGTTCAGATGAGGAGATCTTCTAGTCCACGTAGTTCAAACTTCACTTCTATATTTGCAGCTTTAGTTTCAGTAGCTTCCTTCAAACTAGGGCAGCCGATATCTTGCAAACCATCTGTCTGATTGACTTGATTCCACTACCAAAAGTTGTGGCTTTTAGAGGAGATTTAGATGAACCTATAGCCAAGTTTAGATGAGGATATCTTCTAGTCCACGCAGGTCAAACTTTACTTCTGCAGTTGCAACTTTAGTTTCAGCAACTTCTAGCTTCACATGTGTGAGGGAGAGACCCTTTTCTGCGTAGTAGAGAAGAGACTCTTTTCTATGCAGTAGAGAGAGAGATGTGATGAGATGAGTGAGTCCAAATGAGAAACATTCCTCCTATATTTATACACAATGTTGGTGTTTGAATAGATGCGACTATTGGGCTTCTGATCCTACATGAGTTGTAGGTGGGCTTGATAATAATTCCATAATCAAAATAAATTCATATCTCCATGAATACTTATCAGAATCGGATGATATTTATATCAATCCTACACCTCTCAATGAGAGGAATCTAATTAACATATTATCAGCCATGAATAAGATGACCCACATGAAGTTTTTCCCTAGTTTCCAATTTTAACACTCCCTCTCAACTAGGGAGAACTTCATCTGCAATCTATCTATCGATCATTACTGTTCATCCATCAAATGCATTGCCCTATACAGCCTGACCCTTGCCCTGATCTGCTCTATTCTACCTGTTCTGCTTTGTCTTGTTCTACACTCTACTATTTTGTATGGCTCTTCTCTATTATGCGCTACTCTGCTCTTCTTTTGTTAGAATTATGAAGAAGAAAAAATGATCGAGGATGTATCATATTGACTCAAAATCAGTCTCAGAGTATGTGCCAATTGTCCTAGACTAGTCTCAACCAACCCGAAGTCAACATCATAGTGAGTACAACTCCGTTGGTCCCAAACCAGTATCATCCTCCATTGACTCAAAGTTAGTCTCAGAGTGCGTACCACTGGTCCTAGACCAATGTTAACAGACCCAAAGTTATCTTCATAGTAAGTACCACTCCTACCACTGGTCCCAGACCAATATCGCAGTCTCGCAGAGTGTACCACTGGTCCCAAATCAATATCAACTAACCCGAAGTCAATGTCATAGTATGTACCACTCTCACTGGTCCCAGACCAGTACTGCACTAACACAAAGTCAGTCGCAGAGTATGTACCAATGGTCCCAAACCAATCTCAACCAACCCGAAGTCAATGTCATAGTATGGTACAACTCCTACCACTGGTCTCAGACTAGTATCATTGATCCCAGATCAATGGAGGTCATCCTAGCATAGGGAGTATAGTAGATGCAACAATGTGTCCATCGATACTACAATGGTCGCTAACTTCATTTCCCTACTCATTGATAAGATGAGAGGTACTTCCCATGATTCCTAGACTGCATGGGTAGGATGCCTCGACAGGAGAACTTATCAATCCTGCCCTCATAGGAGAACACATCAATCCTGCTACAATCGCCATGGAGAACACATCAATCCAGGCCACCATGGAGAACACATCAATCTAGGTCTCACAGGAGAACACATCAATCCTGCTACAATCACCATGGAGAACACATCAATCTAGACCTCATAGGAGAACTAATCATCCTGCAATATAGGAAAGCAAATCATATTGTTCCACAAGAGAGTGAATCATCTTGTTCTAGTGTGCATCACGAGGGGAGGGTGAGTCACCCTATGGTCATATGTTGCTCCAGTAAGAACTGCAAGCCCACAGAGCTACCAGAGCTCAATGTATGCAACATGCAGGACCCTTGTACAAGGGTTTCTTAATGACTCCAAGTCGTATGGTAAAATCACAAATTAGATCTTTCCTCGGGGCTTTGACAAGGTGTATTGACCTGTACATCATCTTAATGCGATGGAGCCTCCTTGCTCATTGACTTATCATATCCCATATGTTGTCTATTTGCTGAAGTAATTGACAAATACGGGATTCCTTAGTAATTGAATCCCACCTCTGGTTGTTACAAGGAATCACAGTGGTATGTATTCAAACAGCTCATTGAAGAGCTTTCCCAACCTGGCAGCTTCATACGAGATCATACTCGTAGATATGTATCTGGTGTCACTGATGCTTATGGCAACTGACTTCTGCTTCTTGCTCATCCATTATATCGAAGCAGAATCCAAAGAGAAACAACACTAAAAGTGCTCTAGTGATCCTCCACACTACCTACCTAATCAGCATTCAAATAATCATGCAGTTTCATATTTCCAGTAGTGTATCTCAATCCATGAGAGATTGTGTCCTAAAGACATCTCAGAAGATTCTTGGCACCAATCTAGTGAGGCTCAACCAAATATGAGCTCACAATGCTAACTGTAAAACGTATGTTCAGATGGAGTTTCACCAAGAACATCAACATGAATGAGTTTTTGAAACTCAAAGTCATTTCCCGAATCTGGTCTGATATCGCTACCATATAACTTCTGAAAGTTAAGATCCTCAAGGTAGTCACAAGCTTTTAGTCCATCATACCAAATATTTTTAGAATTTTCACCACATATTTTCCTTGAGATAGGAAAATTTCCCTTGGCTTCTGCCACACTTCAAGTCCTTGGTTCTTCATTTCAAATTCATAAGCCAACTCCCTCTTACATTTGAGAATGAGAGGGTCTATACCTGTTAGAAAGAGGTCATCCACATACAACACTAGTATGAGAGGTTTATCATCTTGAAGGTTAATATTAGCTTCACTCCTAGTGAATCCAAGCTTCATCAAGTAGTTGTCGATCCTTTCATACCATGCTCAGGGTGCTTGTGTCAACCCATAGAGAGCCTTGTTCAACCTGCATACATGATATTTTCAATAATAAATCTCAAATCCTTCAGGTTGCTCCACATAGACCTCCTCTTTGATCGAACCATCCAAGAACGCAGTCTTGAGATCCATCTAATGTAGGTTCCATCTTTGTGAAGCCACAAAGGCTATGATCAAGCGGGTGGTCGTACATCTAGCAACAGGTGCAAATATCATAGTATATACCTTCCTTCTGGGAGAAACCATGAGCAACAAAATGAGCCTTATACTTTTTTGTACTCCATCTGCTATATGCTTTATCTTGTAAATCCATTTGGAAGTAACAATTGTCTTGTCTTGGGGTCTAGGAACTACTTCCCAAACATCATTCTTCATAATAGACTCATATTCTTCGGTCATAGAATCCTTCCATACTTGATGCTTGACGGCATCTGAGAATAATGAAGGCTCATTTTTTATGATCGTGCTCATGATTGTCAGGTATCCCTGATACTCGTTAGGTTTCTTACTTTCACAAAAGGTTCCTTGAGGTGTAGCATGTCCTTCAACATCATCAAGTATCCCCTAAGCCATGAAGTCCTCTTCTTAGAAGAGGAAGGCTTAGGTGGATAAATAGGATCCATGGGTTCCTCCACATTAGGCATTGTTACATCATCTACCCATAGAGACAGCTTCCACAATTGTACGGTTCTTCCTTTTTGCCACACCATTCTACTCAGGAGTATGTGGTGTAGTAGTCTCCCTCTGAATGCCAGCCTCAGATATGCTTGAGTGAACCAACTGTAATATATCGAGGTCTTGCTTTGGCTTGAGGGGAACGGTCCCCTTTTGAGCTTTCCTTCGGCACATCCTAGACATACACCTTCTTTCTCTACTCGGAATTAAAGCATCCCTGTCACCATTTCTCTTACATCGAGTAGATATTTATAATTAAGGGGGGCAAACCTCTAATGCCAATGTTTGGACTAAAGAGTTGTGTCACAAGACATGACACCTAGCGGACTTCCACAAACTTGATATAAAGAATCAACTCGAAACCCAAGAGTGAAAGCATCTTTAACATTATTTTTCCATATATGTACCTTGCCATCGCTAAAGGTTATCTTGTAGCCTTTGTCTTCCATTGCCTAGATGGATACCAGGTTCTTTTGGAGATCATGTACATATAATATATCTTGTAAGTGGATCATATTAGCTTGATTCAATTTGAGAGACACATTGCCTACAACTTTCACGAGGTATTTCATGTCATCTCCAAGGACAATTTCCAGGTTATTTTCTTTCTCTACTAGATTATGGAGTACTTCTTTGTAACCATTGAAGTGTCTTGAGGCACCACTATCGATAAGCCAAATTCCCATTGAGTCCGAAGGAGCAGAGGTAGATAGAACAACTGGTAGATAATATTCAACCTGCTTATTGTCAACAGTGTTAGATTCATACCTAGATTTCTAGCCTTCTTGAATGGTTTCCCTCTTCCTTGATTTCCAACATTCCTTTTACCTTTGCTATTGAATTTTCAATTCCTTTGATTACCATGAGAGGGATTTTGATCATCGTCACGGTGAGAGTCCTTTCTATCAGGGCATTCCCTTGCATAGTGACTTGATTTATTGCAAATGTAACATCGTCCTTTTCTTCCACCCTTAGGTCCAACCTTTCTTTTTTATTTAGAGCCAAAATTATTTCTTTTCTTAGCATGAGAAGAAAAGGCAGCAGGAGGATCTTTAGGCATGGGCATTTCTTTCTCTTCTACCCTTGTTTCTTCTTGAATGCATCTAGCCATTAATTCCTTGAAACCAGGAATTACATTATTATTTAAAAGAGTAGTCCTGAACACATACCATTCAGATGGTAATCCTCCGGGAGTCGTAAGTGTCATTTCTCTATCAATAATAGTATCCTCGATAGATAGGAGATCGTTCTTGATTTCGTCGATTTTTAAGAAGTATGCTTGCATACTCTCATCTTTACCTTTATGAATTTCCTTCAGCATATTTCTAATAAACAAAACTTGATTTGCATCATTAACTTTAAATAAACTCACTAGTCTATTGTATATTTCCTTGGAGGTGTCTAGTTCAGAGATGTAGGCCACCAAGTGCTTGTCGATGGAGTCCCAGATGATCTTCTCTGTTTTGACTTCTTCGTTTTGTCATTTGTTCCAGGCAGTAGTGGATGCATTTGATGGAGACTCAACAATATTGCCTCTCACATGGTCCAACATTTCTTAATATTTTAGGGTTAGATTGATAGGCATCTTCTATCCATGATACTCTACTTTCTCACAGAGCTTGTCCTCGGCAAGAAAGAATATTGAAGACCTCATAGTTCCTTTATGATAGCCTTGCCAATCTTCTCTTCGGTGATTTCTCTTGCTCTTGCTCGGGCTTTGTCTTCACCTCAGCTCTGATACCATGGTTAAATTATGGTATGTTCTATGCTTATAATAGTTTACTTCTTTTTCTTATTATATTCCACAAATTAGCAATCACATGTACATAAAGTGCAGATAGAACATTAAATGATCAACAAAAAACAAGCCAAGACAAGAGACACAAGATGTGGTGGCTAGCCACTGATAAAACCCACAATGTGTGGGGAAACCCTTTGATCAAATCTTCTTTTATCTTCAATAATTCATAAGGATAAATAGTACAATAAATCTGATTTATATCAGTAGTAGGAAACCCTAGATCAACAGCATCAGCATTAGTGGCTTCATCATCAAACTAGGGCAGACAATATCTCACAAATCGACCATCAAATCGGCTTGATTCCACCACAAAAAGTTGTGGCTTTCAGAGGAGCTTCAGATGAACCTACAACACAGTTCCGATGAGGAGATATTCTCGTCCACGTAGGTCAGAATTCACTTCTACAGTTGCAGCTTCAGTTTCAGTAGCTTCCTTCAAAATAGGGCAGTCGATATCTTACAAACTGTTTGTCGGATTGACTTGATTCCACCACCAAAAGTTGTGGCTTCTAGAGGAGGTTTAAATGAACCTACAACATAGTTCGGATAAGGAGATCTTCTAGTCCACATAGGTCAAAGTTTAATTCTGTTGTTGCAGTTTCAGTTTCAGTAGCTTCCGGCTTCACATGTGTGAGAGATAGACCCTTTTCTGTGCAGTAGAGAAGAGACTCTTTTCTACACAGTAGAGAGAGAGAGAGATGTGATGAGATGAGTGAGTCCAAATGAGGAAAATTCCTCCTATATTTATACACAATGTTGGTGTTTGAACAGATGCGACTGTTGGGCTTCTGAGCCTACATGAGTTGTTGGTCGGCTTGATAATAATTCCATAATCAAAATAAATTCATATCTCCATGAATACTTATCAGAATTGGATGATCTTTATATCAATCCTACACCTCTTAACAAGAGGAATATAATGAACATATTATCATCCATGAATAAGATGACCCACATGAAGTTTTTCCGTAGTTGCCAATTTTAACAATAGGGTAACAACTCGGTTCTCAAAATGACAGTGTTTTACGTTGGACAACCACTTGTAATTTATAGGGCCTTTTGAATTTGAATTCAACCGTTCCCCCCACATTCGGTCCATTAATGTTAGATTGGTGGTAGATTTTCAAGAATCTAACCCATAAAGTTCATGTTAAATTCCCACCGCCTTCTCCATCTGACCTCAAACCAACCATCAAATCGTGAATAGTGACTGTAACAGTCACTTTTTGGCAAACTTGCATGCCAACGCAGCTATCTTCGCATTGTCGTGGATCCTGTGCAACTTCACTACTTTGTGTAGCTCCCGTGAAGTGTAGTTTATAGTCCCATGCCTCCTTTCAGCTGCCTGGAGTGCTAAGATTTTGCTTTTGTTAGCTATTCAAATGGTCGAGCCACCTGTGTATGGCTTCAAATGATTGCCATTCACTTTTCCTAGGAAGGGATCTCCATTTAACTTAACCAACTATACCACGCCACCGTCGATAATCTCCTTAATAACATATGGACCCAACCAATGCATTCTGAGTTTCCCTGGAAATTTATCAAACTTACTTTCATATAATAGCACTAAGTCATTCACCTTAAAGGTGCACAGCTTAATATTCTGGTTGTGCCATACCTTTTCGTGCTACTTTTTGACTTGCTGGAAAAATCAAGCCAAAAATCTTTCTTCTTTGAGCTCATCCAACTATGCGAGCCTCTCTTCGAGGGCTCTGTGATCCATCTTATCTGTGAGCACTTCTATGCATAGACTAGGTACAATATATTCCATAGGCATTTAGGCTTCAACCCCGTATACCAGCCTAAAGGGTGTCTGTCTTGTTAACTTCTTAGACGTCGTCCGATAAGCCCATAATATTGTAGGTATGCGCAGGTCCCAATCACTTCGGTGAGCATTGCATACCTTGGTCAACGCGGTCTCCAGTACTTTGTTGAATGCTTCCACTGTTTCGTTAGCCTGTGGGTGATAAGGTGTGCTCTTTTGATGGTACACCTAAAATTCCTCTATTACTGTGTTGATTGTCTCATTTAGAAAGTGTGTACCATGATCACTCCTCAATATCTTTGGATAGCCAAATCACCTCAATACATGCTGAAATAGAAACTTCACAATAGTCATACCCGTGCATTCCTTCACCAATTGCGCTTCTGCCTAATGAGTGAAATACTCCATCGTAGTGATAATATACCTTGCACTTGTCTTTCCTTATAGCTGAATCAGTCCTACAAAATCTATTGCCCACTTCTCGAAGGGTGTAATATAACTAGGGGGGGGACAATATGGGGTACAAAGGGAGGTACCCAAGGGAATAACGTAATAATGGGATGGGCCATAGTAATAAATAAGGTGGTTAACCCGTATCATGTAAGGGACCACAAGTAGTTAGCAATAATGTAGTAAGCTCATGGTATTGGATAGATGGTATTAAGGGAACCATGGTAATGACCCATGGTATTGTATGTATGAGGCCTATATAGAGGCTAGAGACTCCCCATTAAGAGATGTCAAGGATTATTGTATGAACAGACATATGGCTTGTGGAGTGTTCTCCTTAAGGAGTGAATGTATGGTGTTGCCCTACCTTAAGGGTTTGATCAATAAAGTAACATTTCTATCTATTTCTATCTATTATTTCTTGGGTTTATTTCTATTACCTTATATTTTTGGGTTAGATATATAACAAGTGGTATCCGAGTACTTTCTTGGGCAAAAGTGGAGAGTGTTTATTTTTTATTTTTTGAAGGAAGTTTTTGGGGCAGCAAGTTGGCAGATCAGATTTGTACATTTTGGGGAAAAATTATATAAAATCTAATTGTAGATCTGGATTATTTGTGAAAAAATATCGAAGTTCAAAAACAAAATCGGCCAAATCGGAGTCCGGATGAAGGAGATATTGCTGATCTAAAAATCAGTGGTGTTGTAGACATTTTTCGGGGCCGTGAATTTGCAGATCAGATTTGTATGATTTGGGGAAAAAACTACAAAATATAATTGTAGATCTGGATTCTTTGTGAAAAAACACCTAAGTTACAAACAAACAAAAAAAATTGACTGAATCGGAGTCCAGATGAAGGAGATCTCACTGATTTAAAAATCAGTGTTGTTGCAGACAATTTTTGGAGTGGCAAGTTTTTAGAGCAGATCTATATGTTCTAGTGAAAAATCTGCAAAAATTTAATTACAGATATAGATTTCTTGTGAAAAAATACCCAAATTCAAAAAAAAAAAAACAGTCGAATCAAAGTCCAGATGAGCGAGATATCGCTGATTTGGAATCAGCTCTTTTTTCATAATTTTTAGTGACAGCGGGAGAGTTGCAGCGCAGATATGAAATTCCAGTGTCTAGATCGGGATTTCTATCATATGGGAAGATGCAGAATGGTCATTCCATTTTTGAAAATATCTCATAATAAAGATTCTAAGCAATATTGACTAAACTACGACTACTCTAAATTTTCACCAAGTGATTTTTTTTCGTGCCGTCTAGCAAGATGTTTTTTGCAGGAAAAGATAATGGTAATACTATTGAAGAATTCATAAAACAAAAAATTCATTATGGGCAAAAGATTAGAAGGATTTAGTGTGGCTTGGTTTCAAAGATGAGGTTTCCAAATGGTGGTTCTCACTTGACACCAAGTAGTTGACCAAACTTTCAGATGTAGAATTTGAAAGAGCCCTTTTAGACAAATGGTCTTCGGCTAGAAAACAAGATAAGGGGAAACATGTGGGGTTATTTCCTACTAGTAGATCCTTATTGCAGGTTCATGGATTGATTCAGAAGGAGAAAATCATTATGTCTAAAAATCCAAGTTGCAAGCAAAATCTCACAAATGTCAACTTGGCAAAAAAATTACAAGTGCCAACGAAACACATGGAGCAGACACAGGTTAATAATGAGCAAGTGCAAGTTTATAAAGATTTGAAGATTTCTATGGACAAGTATGTATTGCATTCTGATTTTTATGCTTCATATATGGCTAATGAGAATGTTGTTTTGGGATACCTGTGGATGGAATCGATGGGTACTATAAACATTAATGTGCAGAAGAAATTCCTGAAGCTCTAGTATAAAAAAAAAGAAAATTACATTATAGGATATTTCCATCAATAAGCAGGTAGAGTCCATGGAGGCTGAAGCAGAAGATGTTCCAGGGACTAACATATCAAATGATGAGCCATTGATGGTCAACAACCAAACACAAACGTCAAACTAGGTACCAGAAAAACAGGTAGAGTCTAAGGAGGTTGTAGCAGAAAATGTTACATCATATGAGGATTTAGTGGTTGAAGTAATATTGGAAGATAATTAACCAAAAAAGGCACCACAACATGTACCAGATAACAATTAGGCTCCATTAGGTGGTAAATTAAAGAAAGATAATTGTTGTTTAAACCTTCAGCATATCACCACCCACATCACCCAGCAAGAAAACAAACAATAAGATGGCAACAAATTAGCTACAAGGAAAACAACACCTGCATGGCATATAGAGAGTAGCGACGATCCACCTACTATACATCAACACAGAAGAGATACGAGGATCAACTTCCATCTCAAGCGAGGGAGGAACTAACGAGATTAAGAGTTCACCTTTCTCTTGGATGGCTAGATGCAAGTGCATGGTACCAGTGGACTACTCTTTTGAGTAGATCTGATTATTTGTGTTCTTCCCATGTTTCGGGGATGAAACTGTTAAGGGGGGTGGAATGTAGTATACCTAGGGGGTTTAATATGGGGTACAAAGGGAGGTACCCAAGGGAATAATGTAATAATGGGACGGGCCATAGTAATAAATAAGGTGGTTAACCCGTATCATGTAAGGGGCCACAAGTAGTTAGAAATAATGTAATAATCCCATGGTATTAGATAGATGGTATTGAGATAACCATGGTAATGACCTATGGTATTGTATGTATGAGGCCTATATAGAGGCTAGAGACTCCCCATTGAGAGATGTCAAGGATTATTATATGAACAGGCATATGGCTTGTGGAGTGTTCTCCTTCCTTAAGGAGTGAATATATGGTGTTTCCCTACCTTAAGGGTTTGACAATAAAGAAACATTTCTATCTATTTCTATCTTTTATTTCTTGGGTTTATTTCTATTACCTTATATTTTTGGGTTAGATCTATAACAAAGGGTTGCAACGTCATCTGTCGATTCAAAGGCACTTCATCCCTCTGCGATGGCTTACCTGTTCTTTGAAATACGTCACACGCCTTGCAATATGATTTTGAATCCTGATGAAGGGTTGGCCACTACAACCCCATGTGTAGAATATTCTACGCGATCACACTCCCTACATAATGTCCTCCTGTGGTGCCCCCATGAGTTTCCACGAGGATGTTGCTTCATTCAAACTTAGGTACATATGTTCGCAATATCTCATCATTCCCCATCTTGTATATATGCCCAGCAATGACAGAGAAATCTACTGCGCACGCCACTAATTCCTTCTTTTGTTGAATAGAGTATCCTTCTGGAGTAGTTCATGTTGTTAGGAAATGTATTATGTCCTTGAAATGTCCATATGCGACGTGCACAACAAAATGTTGCATGTTAGGTAATCCTTCCTCCAAAGTAGTAGGCTCCTCCCCAGTATCAATGCATAATAGGTGATCTGGTCCCACGTTCAATCATCCAGGCTTCACAACAACTTCAAAATCGTATTCTTGGAACAATAAAAGCCATTTAAAGCTGTGCACCCCCAACACAGACTTATTGACCAGATATTTTAACGCGGAGTATAAGTGCACCTGCTCAGGTTGGGGCTTTTCTCTAGAGACCTACATCTATGTGAAAAGATCATTCTACCCATTGTACTTGTCTATTAGTCGCATCTTAGGCTTCATAAATCATGTTTGCATCATTTTCCTACATTCGTGTCAGTCCTCAAAGCTTCCTTTGTGTGTACCCCACCATCTTGTGGGCGTAGCGCACAGTACCCAATCCAAGGCCTGGAAGCATTTTTTTTATGGCACCTCTCTTTCAAATGCATCCAAAAATACATCTACCTCATTCAGTCCATCATAAATAGGTAGATTTATTACCTCTGACGACATGTAGTGCAACGACCTTGTCATCATATGGAAATTTAGCATAGTTATTTCATGTAACCAATTATACCATCGTTCTATTTCTTCATCGAAATCTGAGATGGAAGAGCTCTCGAGCTCCCATGTAATCCACCCATCCATGGTGGGATTCACCCAGTCTTGGTCTCATGCTATTATCTTATAGATGCATTCTATATCATCATCACTCTCATAGTCGCGAACCAGCTCCATACAACAAGATCCTTCAGCAGGATCCAGGGGTATTATTATGCACAGTGATTTCTTCTCAAAGATCATTTTTTGTTTCTTCAGATTGATTACCCTGTTCATATCAATAACCCAATCAATTTCCAAGACTTCAACAATTTCTATGACTTCAAAATCTCCCAGCGTGCTCAGTCCTTCAATATCCATCGTTATCCCTGTAGTCACCCCATGGGTATGATTTTCTACTGATTCGCCATCCTTAGCTGAATTGGAGACCATTGCAGTGTAGGTCTCCCCATTCGCTCCCATGTCTATTTCATTAGAACATTCGCATCCGATCCCAAATCCAGGATGACTTGATCCATTTTGTATTCTCCAATCTGCGCGGTGAGTCCCATTTCACGTCCCATCCTTTTCTTATGCTTTCCAATTATGCGAACTACACGCGGTTCACCTAGCATGGTCCTAGAATATCTATTGATAAGTTACATAATCCTTTCACAACCTTACTGTCACACAGTAACTTCATATAGGTTTCGAGGAAATTTTTTAGCATAGAGGGGTCCATCTCTGACTCCGTTTTATCTCTGCTTCTTGAAGTGGAAGCCTCAACGAATCTCTTCTTAGCTTCCATGAAGGTTTCCCAAGCACACTCTGAATCAAACTCAACTTCTTTTGGCAGGGTTTTACGAACCCATGTACTATCTTCCGACTATTTTCCTTTGTCATCTCTTGTTACGATTCCACTTCGGAGCACTATGTTTACATTTGGATCTTCCTCACATGCCTTAGACCTCATCATCTACAAGTTCTAAGTCAGGGGAGGTGGGAGCGCTCCTTTGTCATGTATCCTAGCTATCAGCATAGGACAATATTATGTTTCATGATCAAACAACATGCAATACTTTCACGACAGGTGCATTAGATTAGTGCAATCATGGGCATAGTGTCCTAGCCCTCTGTAATTGTAGCAAATCAATTGTCTGTGACCTCTACTAGGTCCCCCTCTAGCTCGACCTTGTCCGCGCCTTTGAAATCTTGTCTGCACCATCCCTGAATTCCGGTCAATGGGACGCATTTTGGCCTGAACCCTGTACGCAGTTGTTCTATCCATCATCAATTCATAGCTTCTACAAGTATGCTCATCATGTCCCACTGACCTACAAAATTTGTAGAACAACTGTTGAGGAGTTTGCTATACTTCTGTAATAAGTGGGAGTTATCCATGGCATGTTTTCCTACTATTTGATGGATCATGCACCATAGAGCACATGCCGCACTGGATCCTACTTGAGCTTTCGGCCTTAAAGGCATCGGTCCTCTTCCTGTAAGGTAATTTGTAATGACTAGGAAGTGGTCTTTGTCATGACCCTGACTTTTTCATTCTACACACCATACTTCTTCATGTACCTCTGGTCGAACAGTCTTATCCTGTTTCAGACTTTGTATCTCAAGGCACAGATTCTTTAGCTGCACGTGGATCTGTTGAAATCCTATATTAGGATCTTGAATTGGTGTCTCATGTAGTCTCATGGAAATCTCCAAGGCCTCTACCTGAGTTGTTATATTTTTCTACGACAGCACACTCCTTAAGTGTGGTAGTAGCGAAGCTACAAACCATTGGCGATGTTTTCCCTCTGTCAAATTCATGTTGGCTTCGTGAATCATACATTTGAGCCTATGATGTAGTTCCCAAGGCATCTCACTTGGTAGCATCATGATCTCTTTGAATCCCACAATCGATTGTGCTTCAGATTTAGGCCTTCTAAATTCCTTATTTAGTGTTGTTTGGATGTCCACTATTCTAGAATTCGAGTTATCGTTGTAGTACTTAATATACCAGGTCAATGTGTGATCATGCAGAGCACTAACCAGTGTACCATTCTTTATATGGTCATCTGTAACAGCTTGTGCTTCCCATGCAACCTTTAAAACGAACCAGAGTTGGTCCAGATCCTCATTTCCCAAACATTTGAACACAGGCAACTTCAATTGTTTGCCATACTGAATCACAATGGTGGTGAAGTTGGTACCGGTGAAGTTGGAGGTGATGGTGGTGAAGATTCATACCCAATGTAACAAATGCATAAATAGGAAATAAAGACGCAAAAATTATAGAATAATTCTCTTTATTGATAATTCCAAACTATTACAGACTCGACTCGCCTTGTGCACTCAGTTGTAGGGGTCCGCATGTTGGGTTGTTGTGTTACATTCTTTCCACGACTACCCCATGTAGTTAACCAAGGGGTTGGGGGGGGTGGAGCCCCCCATTCATTGTGTCAATTATGCAATGGAGTGGTCACATGGGGGCCGACAGCCCCCCTATTTGGGGAGTTTGAAAAGGGTGGGTAGGCCCCCTCTACGGGGTCTGGGGCAGTGCCCACGGGGAAAAATTTTTAGACCCTATATTAGGTTAGGTGGACCTACCTATGGTTTTATGCATGGTTTTGGATGCGATGGTTTTTGGTCCATGGTTTTGGACACGATGGTTTTCAATCCATGTTATTAGATGCTTCAGCATGTATAAATATGTATTGTAACATTGAATGGAACATAATGAAAAATCAAGCAAGGTAGTCTCGGTTTTGGGATCCAGGGGAAAATCTCTATGTATATGTGTTTATGTGTTATGCTCTTGCACATTTTATTTTTTGTGTTTTAGAATTCGTATGCAGGTAATTTCTGTATGGGGTTAAAACCTACATTTGGTATCAGAGCTATTTTGGCTTCAAGGGGATGCCTTTGTTGCTGAGGGGTTTTGCTCGGGCTGTGGTAGACCCTGTTTAGTGGGAGATATGCGGGATTGATTCTAGTGGTGAAAGAGATGGAAAGTATTTGAAAGATAAATATCGAGAAATTTAATGGTCAAAGTTTTGAGTTATGGAAACTCTAGATGGAGGATCTGTTGGTGGACAAAGATCAGTGGATCATGATAGATCCAGGTACTAAACCAACAGAAGTGTCTGATGAAGAAGGGAAGAAGTTGGATCAGAAGGCAAAGAGCACAATAAGATTGTGTGTCTCAGATTTAGTATTGTTGAATATGTAATGGGAAGCTACAGTGAAGGCTTTGTGGGACAAGTTAGGGACTTTGGACCAATTTAAGTCTTAGGTGAATAAACTGTTCCTATGGAAAAAGATGTATAACCTGAGGATGAAATATGGAGACTCGGTGACAGAACATTTGAATGCATTTAACACTATGATAATTCAATTATTATCTATTGATATTAAAATTTCAGATGAAGATAAGTGCATCAGTTTGTTGTGTCCTCTAACAGATTCGTAGGATAGTCTGATTATTGCAATAGGTAGCAACGCAACTTCCTTGCAATTTGATGAAATAGTCTCATCCTTTATGACAGAGGAGATGAGATGGAAAAATATGGAGAGCTAGAATGGTGAAGCCTTGTTTATATGAGGACGGTCCCAAAACAAAAGCAAAAATAAGTCATCGAGTGGGAGATCTAAATCTCCAAGAAAACCTGTAAAAGTGGTGTGATAGAAATTAGGAAAGGAAGGGCACTACAAAAGGGACTATAAATCTAAAGATCCTAACAAAGGAAAGGGATCTAATGAAGCTCCTTATGCAGAGGCAAAAACCACCTCAGATAAAGGTGGGTATGTGTACTTGGCTTCTTCAAGTACACATGTAGATCATGAGGCATGGTTGATTAACTTAGGTGCATCCTTTCACTTCACTCCCCATAGAAAGTGGTTTTGCGAGAATGAGAAATATGATGGTGGTGATGTCTTCTTAGGGGATGATAGGAAGGCTAGAATAGTTGGTCATGAAAAAGCAAAGTAGAAGTTGCAAGGTGGAAGGGTTAGAACACTTCCAGGTGTTCTGCATATTCTTGCATTGGCCATAAATCTGATTTCTCTAATCAGGTTGGATGATATAGGTGTAAAAACAGTGTTTGAGAAAGATACCTGCAAGATGGTTCGAGGAGCACTAGTATTGATGCAGGGAGTTCAGATTGGAACTCTGTACAAGCTGCAAAGTAGCATTGTTGTTGATGGGTGCAACAGTTCTGTGTTCCTGAAAGTGGAGCAGAATATCTAGTGGTATCTGGAGAGAAGACCATGTTTTGGCATCAAAGGCTTGGACATATTGGAGAGAAGGGCCTTCAAATACTTCATGGTAAAGGTATGGTAGAAAGTATGAGTAATATCTCTCTGGATTTTGATTTTTGTGAAAATTGTGTATATGGGAATCAGAATCAGGGGAGTTTCCCCTCTTGTGGAAAGAGGGAAAAACATATATTAGAGCTTATACACAGTGATGTGTTTTTACCTATGAAGGTTCCATCACTAGGAATTTCTATGAGCTATGTATCATTTATAGATGACTTCTTAAGGAATACATGGATATATTTCCTTAAGAAGAAACCTAAAGTCTTTGACAGGTTTAAAGAACTTAAGGCTCTAGTGGAAAACCAAACAAAGAAGAAGATAAAGGTGTCGAAGCTAGATAATGGTGGAGAGTTTTGCAGCAAGGAATTTGAATAATTCTGTAAGAAGTGTGGTATAGCACGTTAGAAGACAACTCCATTTTAGTAAAATGGAGTTGTAGAAAGAATTAACAATACATTGATGGAAAGGGCAAGAAGCATGACAAATGGTGCCAAGTTAGGACAAGAATTTTGGGCAAACGAAATGGAGACAACATGTTACCTCATCAACAGATCACCTTCATCAGCGTTGGAGGATAAGAATCGACAAGAGGTATGGAATAGTAACAAACCCTCTCTTTCACATCTAAGGGTATTTGGATGTGATGCATATGTACATGTTCCAAAGGAGAAAAGAACCAAGCTAGATAGTAAATATAAAAAGTGCATCTTTATTCGATATAAGGATAGTTTAAAGGGTTGTAAGCTTTGGAACCTAGTAACAAGGAAGGTTGTGTACATTCGAGATGTGGTGTTCAAAGAAGTGAAAAGATAAATTTGAGAAAGAAGGTAGTGAGAAAGGTATAGTCCATCTGCTTTCTATACAAATTTTTTTTATCTATTACTAATGATGATCCCAAAACTGTGAAGGAAGCAGTACATTCAGAGGATCGAAAACTCTTGAAAGAGGCCATTGTTGATGAAATGGCATATTTGCACAAAAATGAGGCATGGGATGTTGTGGAGTTGTTGGCTAGAAGGAAACCCATTGGAAATAAATGGGTTTTCAAGAAGAAGAAAAATGTGGAAGGAAAGGTGGAGAAATACAAAGCTCGGTTGGTAGCAAAAGGTTGTTCCCAGGTGCTGGGAATTGATTTTGGTGATATTTTTTCTCTTGTTTCCAAGGTAGATTATATTAGATTACTCTTTCTATTGTTGCTGCTTTTGATTTTGAAGTAGAAAAGATGGATGTGAAGACACATTTCTTCTTGGGGATCTAGAAGAAGATATCTAGAAGAGGAGATCTACATGAAGCAACGTGAAAGCTTTTCAGTGAAGGGTAAGAAAGAACTAGTATGCAAGTTAAAGAAGTCTCTGTATGGGTTAAAACAGTCACCAAGGACGTGGCATCAAAAATTTGATACATTTATATGGGGACTTGGCTTCACTAGAAGCAAGGTAGACCACTGTGTGTATTTTAAATTAATTGGTGACCATGTTATTTATATAGTCTTGTATGTGGATGATATGTTCCTAGTTGGAAATGACAAAGAAATTATCCAAGATTTGAAGACCCAATTGTCCTCCAAATTTGACATAAAAGATCTTGGTGCTGTAAACTATATTATGGGCCTAGAAATTAAAATAGATTGGGAAAAGAGGAAGCTCTGGTTAAACCAGAAGAATTATGTCAAGAAAATACTACGCAGGATAGTAAACCGATGAAGGTTCCTATTCTTGTAGGTGTAAATTTATCTATTGAACAGTGTCCCAAGACACAAGAATAGGAAGAGGATATGTCATGTGTTCCATATGCAAGTGTAGTTGGTAGCCTGATGTATGCAATGGTATGTACTAAACCAGACATTGCACATGCAATGGGAGTATTGAGTAGGTTTATGTCAAAACCAGGGAAGGAGCATTGGACAATAGTGAAGTGGGCTTTCAGGTATTTGCGTGGCACTAGTGATTATGGTTTGTGCTAACAAGGAAGACCAAGATTGGATAGAGTTTTGGATATCTGTGGCTTTGTTGATGCGGACTGGGCTGGAGATCTAGGTTAGAGAATATCTACAAGTGGGTATGTGTTTAACCTATTTGGAGGTGTAGTCAGTTGGATGAGTAAGAAACAATATATAGTGGCACTATCAACTACAGAGGCAGAATACATGGCAACCACTCATGCAAGCAAGGAAACAATTTGGTTGTAGAGATTGTGCTCAAGTATGGGGTTAGTACAGGGAGCTATAAGGATAGACTGTGACAGCCAAAGTGCAATTTTCTTGGCAAAGAACCCTGCATATCATTCAAAGACAAAGCACATTGATGTTCAGTATCACTTTGTA
>APFE031732458.1:188368-216949 GCA_000404065.3 Pinus taeda
ATCCAAGAAGTTGACTTAGGAACAACCCCTTTCAGTACTTTGAAGCTTGCATGCCTCAATGGCAAGTTTCTCACTTTCAGCGACAGGTTTACATCAATGGCCTTCGACCAGAAGATTTTGCGTGGTGTTCAACGCCAAGTCCTTTTTTCACACCATGTGAATTGTACTATAGTACCTTTAGGATCATTGAAATTATTGGTGACTCCTCTCGCGCCTGTTAACATCTTACATCATTGGCTGGTAATCAGGCGATGTCTTTCCATGTTCAACTCCAGAACATTTTTCATATGGATCGACTTGTACTCCGAGTGAAGATAGAACGAGTTTTGAAGACCCCGGATCTAGTTTCATCCATCAAGGCTGTGATATATTCAGGAATATAAAGACATCAAATGTACATCATTGCCGAACAGATGATCATCCAAATCAAAGGATGATGACTCCGTCCGAATCATCAGTCCAACTACACAGACGGTTGTTTGTCCTATGTACATGAAAGTGAATTTATAAAGCTAAGCATGGGAATGCCCACCTCAGCTAGATCATGAAAAATATTATGAATATAATGTATTGTGTTGTATCTTATTACAGGTCACCTCCCAGCTCGAAAAAACTTCGGATCCTCATGGTAAAGGATTTCACCTGACATCAAAAGATTAACAACCTCATGCTTTAGGGTGCAACTGTTATAGACATTTTTGGGCACTGCAACCCCAATCATAAATGTCCATAAACTGAGGGATCTTAAGTCCCTAAAAGTGTTGCTTCACTACCTAAAAGAACAAGGTCAACTAATTACATCATCTCCCAAAGGTTCTCCACAGAAAACTACTCAGAAATGGTCAAAACTGGACCATACTGAATGCCCAGTGCAGAGGGTGTTATGCATATCACCTTCCCAGTGTAAAGTGCGTGATGCATACTGGATGGACCCTCTGTAGGGTGCGATGGGCGAGAATTGACAAATGCCAGGGATAGTTTGCGAGGTGGAAGATCATGGAATCTTCCAGAAACTTCCCCTCTGACACTTGCATCTCTGATTTCGACCAGGGATGAGTAAGAGACCATCAATCTCCAAGTGGAATCAAGAACTATTAGAGAGAGGACACTAATCAAAATCCTAGAAGCTGACTCACCCCCCTACAATCATCTATATATGGATCCCTCATCATAGAGATACAGAGGTTGGAATTTTGTATCTTGTAGAGAAGTGTTGTTGGTCTTTTGGTGTAATATCATAGTGTTGGGTGATCTAAGCTTTACTTGAGGTGAAGAAGGGATTTCTTGCTGGAGAATGATGCTGGGTCAGAACAATTGGTTGTAATCCTCTTGCTATTCTTGATATTAATAAAGTTATTCAAGTTCTCCTCCACATTCGTGTATGCTTGATTGTATATGAATTTGTGTGGTTAATACATATCTGTTCTTGTGTTGTTTATGAATCTAGATCTCTGTTCTTTGATAGTATTATGTTGCTTTGATTCCACAGGTACTCTATGAAGCTGTGTAGACAAAGAAGGAGTGACAAGGATCTATCAAGAAGGAGAGGAACCGAGCAAGGAACCAAGCGCAAGACAAAGGTTGGTGTCCTTTGTTCCCCTCTTGTCTATTTTTCATAAAGGAAAATGAAAGTAGTTTTAACTTGTTTGTTTCCAAGATAGCTACCAGTCTTAGTGGGAATAGTAGCTCTAAGTGGACACTATTCCCGATAATGGGGGGGTTAGCGGAGGGGCAGAGCCCCACCTTCATTGTGCTGATTACACAGCGGGGGATAGGTAGACCTCCTCTACAGGGTCTCGGGCAGCACCCTGAGGAAATGTTTTTTGGACCCTATATTAGGTTGGGCAGATCTACCTATGGTTTTGTGCATGGTTTTCACACATGGTTTTGGGTGCGATGGTTTTCAATCCATGGTTTTGGATGCGATGGTTTTCGGTCCATGGTATTGGATGCTTTGGCATATATAAATATGTATTATAACATTGAAAGGAACATAACGAAAAATCAAGCTAGTAGTCTCAGTTTTCGGATCCAAGGGAAAATATCTATGTAGATGTGTTTTCTGTGTTATGCTCTTGCACATTTTATTTTCTGTGTTTTAGAATTCGTATGCAAGGAATTTATGTACGGGTTTAACCTACACCACACACTCAACTGTGGAATTTTAGGCCTCTGCGCACTCAGCTGCAGAGCCTCTACCTATGCTACAACCCAAACTTAGACTTCTACTCCAAAGATAGGACTCAATTCTTCATCATTGATTATTTTATCGATTGATGCCTTAACTAATGAGAGCTTCACTCTATTTATACAATCCCATGGTCTATGGACCATGGGTAGATCTTTTACAACCGACATTACATTATCAAAATAAGGCCGAACAACCTTATGACACTTTAACAACTACACATTCCGAGACCAAAAAATGTGGAGTCTTTACATTAGGATTACAAAAATTGAACCAAAAATATGGCCTTTAAGCCCCAAAACTGCCCTTGGGGGATCCCACGCCCAACACTCATCTTGCATCCTGTTTGCTTCTTGTGCTTACCTAGTTTCCTCATGGAGCATTGTTTTGAAGGAAGCTTAAGCTTACCTCTACCATTGTCTATCAGTTCTTTAGGCCTTCTACTTCCTTTTGATCTCTCAACAATTTCATACAGGTTTTCAGAAAAGTGGCTAATAGCAAAGCATCCACATCTTTCACTTCACTATTCCCAGTAGATTTCTCCTAACTCCCAGACATAGAAGCTTCAACAAAATTTTTCTTAGCTTCCATGAAAGTTTATTTAGCTTGGGTGAGGTCAAACCCAACTTCCTTGTTAGTAGCCTTGCACACCCATCCTTCAATCTCTGGCTACTTTCCCTTATCTTTACATGTGGCCATACCATTTCCCGTTACTATATTAACATTGTGATCTTCTTCATGAGGTTCTGCCCTCATCATTTGGATATTCTGCGTAGGCAGCTAGGTCTGTGTCTTCTTTTCTTGCATCTTTTCTATAAGTATTGAGCAATCTTCTATCATGTGATTGAACTGTCTACAATATTGATAAGTATCCAACTTCTTTATTTGATAAATCATTTTGTAGGTCACATATTTTAGGGTTGGGAGCAGCCCAATGGATTACGCACTTGGTAAACGAGTTTTTTTTTTCCTCATAGGGAGGAAAACATCCCTGTTAGAGCCAGTTGTTAGCATTCTTTATGCATTTCCAAGTGAAATGAAGAAAATCATTAGCGTAGTAGGTTCCCCACATCAAAATTTTTGAGAAAGCCTTTGGGATACTTCCATTAAGAGGTGTGATCCAAAATATGCCAACCAAGCATTCATATTTTCCCATTATGGTCAAGAATTCCAATTGTAAGGTTTCAAAGAAATATGGACAACCAAATGCACATAAGGAAGCAGTCTTTTGGAAATTTTTTGATGTATTGTATAAATTTAATTCATCAATGCTATTTTCATTTCATTTTGGATGAGCACTGACAGTTAAATTGTGAGCATGAATTTTTCTCTGTTTTGAGACAATGCTAACATTTAATTTGTAAGTGGTTCCCAATCTTTCTCTCGATATCATGCACACCAATTAATTGCTAGAACAACCAAATAAGTGATTATCACATGGTGGTTATCACAATTAAAGCTTCAAAGATAATTGGTTTGGTCCATATGCTAATTTATTTCTTAAAAAATCAAGTGCACTAACAATTAATTTGTCAGTACCAGTTTAACGAGTTCAAAGGAAAGTGCTGACAAATTAACTGTCAACGTGACACTTTGCTTTTTCCTATTTTAGTCATTATATTCAAACAGGGTTTTCAAACAACTGAAGATGAATTCTAGAAAACCAAAATTTGTTTTTGGACGTAAAGAACCAATTAACAAAAACCTCCTTAGTTTTCTAACAACTATTATGGTTTGAGAGATTCAAATGTATCTTTGAGGCCTATTTTTCAATTTCTTTCAAAAAAAAATTTCCAATAAAAATTCCAAGTCAACAACTAAAGACCACCTCATCAAATTTGACTTGGGAATTAAATAAATAGATGGAAATCATATCCACAGTCTTAGGCAACACCTTAGTATTCAAATGCACATTTGTGGTGAAGGATCAACTCCAACATTCAAGACTTTTTTGCAACTAATTATATCTTTAATTTATTATTTGATTTTGTTTTCCAAAAAATTACTATTCATGTAGAGTAATAATAGTAGTTTATCTTGTAGAGATCTCCCCAAGTTGAATTTTCCTTCCTTGTCACAAAGAACACCTTAATATCACTCTAATGCAATGTGAAGATGATGACTCTCTTAGATTCAAGGTAGTAGCATGAGGGCATGATCATTCTCCAAAATCAAACCCTAATGTTGTAGATGGTAGTAAATTTATAGGAGTGGGATAGTAGTTTAGAAATCCTTATCCATTTTCTTATCTATGCTTGAGATCCACTTAAGATGGGAGGGTGAGCTCAAGAGATAAGAGGTGAAATATCCAAGGGAGGATCAGATAGGATTCAAAATTCTTATCCAAGGTAAATGGTTAAACAACCTCTAGAAGCTTCTGGAAGAGGAAGCTTGGGGATTCCTTTTCATTTTCTCGAGTTTCTAGAATCAGTGCACCCTAGCAAGGGGAAAGTTGTTTTTTATCAGAATTGGTGATAGATGGAGAAACCTACTATTGAGTGCATGTCTCTAAAGGGACAGGGTGCACTAGGCATTAAAAGCATTGACTTTTGGTAGGTTGACCCAGAAATCTAGTTATTTGGAAAGGTCATGATTAGGGCTTTGTGTAGGGATGATGAAAACATGTTCATGGATCATGATTGATATAGTTTGCAAGCATGTTGACTAGATACAAAAAAATGGCCTATAATATATTTCCCCATAAAGAGAAAAGTAAAAAACAATGGCAGATGACTGAATTTATTTAACTTGTGACAAGTTTGGATCAAGAACAACTAATCAAGATCATCACCTGTTACAATACATTTTCATCATGATATATTTGTTGAGGGAGGCATACCCATGCTTGACACATAAAATAACATTACATGTATAATGATCAAGAAGTTTGTCCACTAATGATAGTAAGAGGACCCATTCTTGGATGATTGTTTGTCTGATCATGGACATCATGCTTTGTAATCTTGCATTAATCCTAAAATCACAGTCTGAATAGATGGAACTAGATTTGGGGTATTCTATCTCATTCACTCAATCATCCAACATACGAGTCTAACCATGTGAATAAAGGATTTGGAGTCAAGCATGGCAGACACCATATGATTACCAACTAATTATGTAAGTCGTTAACATACACGAGAGAAAACACGGATGATGTTAATGTCTCTCAATGTACTGCAGTACAATTGTGTGAATGAATGAGTTGAAGTCAAACACCACATGGAACCTATCAGTTGAAGGCCAATGATGGAAAAATGTCGCTGAGAGTGAGGAAGCTTTCCATTGATGTATATAATTCCCAAGGTAGCGAAGGAATAATTTCTAGGTCAACTTAGCGGATAATGATCTGATGTCGACAGGAAGCCACCCATCGTAGGAGGGCCTTGATGTATCACCCATTAACAACACAAAATGGGTTTCAAGATTTGAGACAAAATGATGTTGATGTGGTACTAGTTCAAGAATGGAAAACATGGAATGAAAGCCTAAGAGTATTGTATCAAATATTAACTGAATGAATTCCATTGAACATATCAGCGACACTATATGGAGTTGGTAGCATTGACCCAAAACCAAAAGAAGAGGCTTTGATATGGTGTGATGAAAAAAAAACAAGAATATTTCCCAATCCAACATCCATAGAGATGAAGTGGAAGAGTGTCATGTTCAAGAGTGACCCACTACCATTAATAGGTAGAGTAAATTTTTTCCTAATTTCCCCAACCATTTTTTCTCAATACCTATTTATCTTTTAACAAGCTTGAGGAGAATAACATATGATTAATCTGTAAGTTCATCTTTTGGATGAATCCCTATGAGTATTTTTAACGAACCCTAAGAAGGGGTGGTTCATTCCCATCATGTTCAAGGAGTCCATCATTGAATGATTTTTTTACGAGTCCAACGAAAGTCTAACTCAACTCCTTTTTCATGTTTAGAGAGTTTGAAAAAGAGGTGAAAAACAAAACTCCAAAGGTTCCTTTTCGTAAATATTCTCTTTAATATGAAAAGGAAGAAAAGAATACTTAGGATAACCTATTAGCCATGTTCGACTAAGGTATTATTTTTTTGTAAATAGTCTATCTCAGTCTACAAAAGTATTAAACTTATACTGAGTAGACTTCTTTTCATTTGATTTAACAAGTTTGAAAATACAAGTGCTTAGAAATATTTTTGTATTTTGGGAATCTGAAAAGAGTTGAAAAAGGACTATCAAGGATTCCATTTTCATAGGTATACAAAACCTGAAAAATTCATAAAAGTATGCTCTTTGGTGAAAATGATCTGTTTTAATTTATACATCATCAAATTTGTTAAACAATGGTCAACCTATTCAAATACCACCAAAAGATTAAAAATACCTGAACCATGATAAAATTGAGTCATATTTAGGTCAAAATATTAAAATATTAATAAAATAATTATGAAAATGACCATAAATAGGAAAAAAGTAATTCATTTTTACCATTTCGCATTTTACCTCTTAGTGGGTGAGTTCTGAGTGCTTTTTAACCTCGATCTTCTATAGTTGATTGCAGCCAATCCATTGGATCATTTTGAGTTTCATCACTTCCAAGTAGGAGATGTCACATCTCTATTTCTTTTCATTTGTCATTTCATGCATGTTTTTTCATTTTTTGAGGAACTTGGGGGTTTAATTTTTCACCCTAACTCTAGTGCACCCCAGCAATATCGAAAGCTCCATTGGGAAAGCAAAATGTGTACTGTCTAGGGCACTACAGTGCACTTTCTACCCTTAGGGAGGTGCACTCAGTGCAATTCACAAAACAAAATTGTTTGTTTCTCTCAAAATTCTCCAATTTTTTTGCATAAAACTTACTCTAATGATTCTTACTATTGTGTTTTAAGTCTTCATCGAAACAAAATGGCTCTGATATGGCGAGAGAGAGAACATGAGGAACAATATTTGAATGCAATTAATGACCCAACCACTATCCAGGCATTGATATATTGTTGGCTCTTGAAAATTTTCTGGCTTCCTAGTATGAGGCAATAGATGGAGTTGTTGGAGTATCTTGTTCGAGCATGGGATGTTCAGGCACATGCGTTTAGACTTGGAGCACATATGCTCAATATACAAGTGAAATATATATAATTATTGATATTTCTATTGAGGAGAGGCTCCCCCATCTCATTATCTAGTTTGAGGAAGTGTGAAGAGATAGTCAAGGATTACATCAGTGCACATTGTAGACCTTGATCCCAACCAACCAAGGATGGGAAAATCAATATCAAAGATGTGGTATGTTTTCCTTTGAGGATGGTCCTATTTTTTTTTTTTAGATTGGCTAGTAATGCTACTCTACATCTAGCCAATAGGTCTTATATGAAATATGATATAGAGTGTATGGAGAAAATAATATTCAACTCGGGTGAGGGAATACTGGAAAATATGAAGGAACAACTAACCAAGGAAAAGGTTGGATGGTTGAAGAAATTTGGTTATGGTTAGAGTTTGATTTCATTTGCACTAGATCATATTCCATTTCTCTAAAACTACATATCTCACCGATCCCATAGATCTGAGAGCCCCATGGATGACGAGGTGGGTGGATCTCATGTCTAGACATGGAGGTCCATCATCGATGAGCTTCACACCAATATTCTTTTGATGGTCATGCACGCAACTTATTATGATTGAAGACTATCCATATGCAGGGATGAATTTCCATGGAGACCCAGAGCTCATGCTTCTTGATGGTGAGCGATGGGGTGCCATAGGTAAAACATGAAACATTTTTTGAGTTTTTTGAGTTTTTAAATTTTTACAATTTTTTTGTATTTTCTATGTATCCAAGACTAAACTATTGATTTTTCACAAGTAAACATTGGGTACATTACCTGTGGGTTCCTCCTATCTTTAGCGTTCAGGAGAACCACAACAGGTACTAGTAGGAGTATAGGTTGGTGTAGGAGAACAAGAGGTATTATAGGATTTCAATGTGGCCAAGACTCTTGCAGATGTTGAGTGACACATGGAGGGGTTGACCTAGGGCATAGTCGAGACTAGGGTCTACCAGATCCCAATGAGATTGCAATGTCATATTATTGGCATGCCTAGTCGTTTCATTTACCTACTGTGAAAAATGGCTTGAGCAATCACTTTCTATCATGAGCATCTTGAGTAGTCTACTAGTAGGATAATATATATAGCCATATTTTTACTGCATGTATATCTTTTTATATGATGTACCATGTGACCATATGTGTCTCGAGCACAGGTTTTTGTAAAACCAAAATTTGATATATATACAGTTATCTAACTGTTACATAATATTTTGTCACACCTTCTGCACTTCCCTATGTCATACCTTGGAGTGCCAAAAACTTGACAACTATGAAGTGTACCCATCCTGATATGTAGTCCTGGTCCTCCCTGAAGAACTATTGAAAAGTTGCCTTGAGCATTTCCTGAGAAAAATGAGCTCAAAACCCTAATTTATGGGCTAGAGTGACTATGACACTACCCTCTCATGCTAATGATAGGTTGTGCCTATGAGCCTCGCACTGCCAGTGCGACGTTTACCTAGATACTGGCACTAAACCCTAAAAGGCAAGTTTTCCCAAAGTAGAGAAGAAGATTTGTGACCTATAGGCTTCCAAAAATGGCGAGTTGGATGATGTTCACTATGGATGTGGTCGAATTCTTCCAATATTACCCTTTGATCTTATCTCCATGATCTTCCTCCTTGAGATGAGGACCTTCCCCTATCTTTGGTGAGATCCTAACTCCCTCTCCCTACCTATAAATTCATCCCCCTCCACTCCCAAATGGTTGATATTTGATTATTTGTACCCTTATGCTGAGATAGCTACATGTTATTCACTTTGTCTTGGAGGAGTCCTTGGAGAGCTTGCTCTTGGACTTGGACATTCACTCAAGTAGGGCTACTAACATTAAGGCTTGGGTTGTATGCTTCCTCTTTTATTTATTAATATATACAAATTTTGGTTCACTTTCCATGAATTCTTGTGTCAATGCTTAATTGATCTTAATTCTCCTTGATTTGTTATGTGGATTACATTTTATTATGTTTGTTGCACTTTTATGCTTTGTCATGTCATTGGCCTCTTGTGTAGGTATTCAAACACTTTGAGCAGCAAGGAATGAGCCTGAGGAGCAAGTGATCAAGATATTCAACAAAGGAGTGCATTATAACATCAGAGCAAGGTAAGTCTCCTTCCTCTTCTCTTATTTAAATTCTAATCTAGGAAAGTGTCTTATAGATTGTCTCGTTTGTTACTAGACCCGCTGCTTGGGCTAGAGGGATCATCTCTATCCACAGAGAGGATTTACCTACTCAATGAAATGGACACTCCACTGGGGAACCTATAACATTTCCATCCATTTCTTCGATCTGATCCTTTGATTATAAATTTCTCGACTTGTGTGCATCACTGTATGATTATACTATCACTAATTCTTCTTGAGAGTGTTGAGTCTAGTCAAATTTTTGAAACTTTTTGTTTTTTTACTTCTTTTCCTTGCTGAGCACATTTTTTGGTTTTACAGAAGTGTTTCCAGTGTTGATTTTGGTTTAACAGTCGCATTGCTTTGCCTTTCAGCACTAATTTGTCCTTCATAGGCACATTGATCCAGAGGCTAGAAAAAATTAGCGTTTCTTCTCATTTTCAGTGTGTCTCAACCTTTGTGAGTGTTCTTCGAGTGTGATCTCATTGTTTTCCTTGATTGCTACCCTTTAATGGTTGGAATTGTCTCTTTGATTCTGTCGGCATGTGATTGAAGTTAGATTGTCTTCTAGGGTTTATAGGTCTAGGTTACCCTTCAATCATCACTTGACTTGTCTTTGGGAGATCGATTGTCTCTATTTAGGGCTTTTACTACAACCAGGACACCATTTTCATGGTTCTTTCGGTTCATATTTGCGAAGTTGTTTTCATTAGTATTAAATCATATTTTTACTTTGAAAATTACTTTTTCTCCATTGTCAAACATAGATTACAATTGTTTGCTTTGGTGAAACTAAAAGTATTTGCTTGTTTTGACTTATTGGTTTTGAAAAGAAAAGTGAAAGGATCTCTTCATTAAAGTATTTTTGAAACGATTTTTATTTTATTTGAAACCAAAGTGAATGAAATCTTCATTTTAGTTGTTTTAAAATCCATTTTTCCTTTTCCTATGCATCAGTTTTCTTTTTGAATCAACGTGAAAGAAAAAGAACAAAAATATTAGTGCATCTTAGTGAAAGAAAGTGATTTTGTTTCTCATAAGATTGCATTTTGGCATTGCATTCATTAGTGAAAGTGAAAGAGTAGTTTTCATTTTTTACATCTTACATTTGAAAAGTTAAGGAGATATGTTTTGATGCATTTTTATTGATTGATGAATTATTTGGTTGTCTCTTTTCCCTCATTAGTTTAGCTTTCATTGAATGAAAATCTTTCATTTTTCTCATTTAGTTGCATCATAGGAATTTAGGGGACATCATTGAGCCATACAATTGAAACCTTCAAGATAAACTTAAAATTTACCTCAATCAACCTAAGGAGCATTTGTAACCTAACACAAATATCTAGAGGTCTAGGCTAGAGACGTGTTCTGACATATTTAAACATAGCAGTTGTTGTTAACTTCTTGCATTGTATCCCGGGGATGAAATATCATTCCAGTATGGAAGTATATCGAAGGTTCTCTAGTAATTTCAAGTATATCTGAGGCACCTCAGTATGGAAAGTATATCCAAATTCTCTCACCGAATAGTTATGCATTAGACAGTGCTAACATGGAATTGTGCTCCCTATACTATCGAGTATATATTGGGAGACCCCACTAGGTTGCTATCTTTTAGCCACAGGTAATCGAGTTTTCCGCCTTGTAAACATGATACACCGAACATAGCACTCGGGGATATTTCATGTTGTATGTCAAGTCCCTTGTTTCGGCTAAGGTGTATATAACAGTTCACGTATACTTGGTAAACCATCTTGCCTAGTATAACCCTTTTTTATTTATTTTTTGTTTTAAGTTATAAAATGAGCTACAAAAAATATTATGTTGAACCCATGTAGATGCTTCTTGACCTCATATTGAGTAATTCCTTGTAAATTTTAATTTTAAAGCCCTCAACAAAATCAACTCTTCTCCTTTTTCTTTTGAGAGAAAGTCATCGTAGTTGAACCATTTCTTTCACCTCACTGTTCCCCTTCATCATCTGATACTGAAGGGTCATCACAAGGAGTTCTTCCTGAACTTTCATAGTCACTTGAAGCTCAAGGTCTTGAACTTGGAATAGTCCCAAGTATCCAACCCCTTAATTCTTGTCCCCCACCTCAAGACTCATCGTTGTCTCAGAAGTCTAATCCAGAAACCCCTAAGAGTCCATAGAGTTTTGTTTTATTCCTTTGAATCCACTTTTTTATCCATTGGTGACGTCTCCTCAACAATCGTATAGTCCATACAACTGACCTAGTCTTCCTTTGGAGTTATCTCCATGACAATCTCAGATTCCTCCTTGCCAAGTGTTTACACCCATGGCTTCAAAAGGTGAGTTTTCCAGCCTCTTCTCAAGGTTCTCCAGAAGTCTCAGCTACTCACACTCCTAGTGTTGATAATGATTTTGAATACATCTTTCCACCAGAAGTTTTTCTTTATGTGGAAGTGTTCCATCTCAACCACCTCCTAAAAACAGTGGGCCTATGTTTCCACTTGGTTATACTTCCTTGGCTCAACTATTTTCAAGAACTCCCAATGCTTCTTCGGTATACCAAAATCAAATCTAGTCATCGAATGTTATTCCTACTTCTGGTATGTTTATTCCTAACCTGAACTTACATATGCATGTGCAAACTTTCATAACTTCAGTTATGATTCAACCAATGATTTTGACACGACCGTTACTTTCATTCCAACCTACAATCTTGGTGCAACTGACAGTTTCGATTTATACATCTATAAGTTCCTTAATTCCCCCATCAAGTGGACAAAATGTGCCACCACCTCATTTGCAGCATGGGGGGAAATCTCCAAGTATCCCTCTTGTCTCAAGTGGAACCCATGTGAGTGGATTAGAACCTCACACGGTTGGAGTTAGTTAACCTATTAGTGGTATTCCTTATGTCGTTGGATCATCTATTCTAGCTGGAGCAAGTGATATCCAATATCCACATGGCCCAGATACCCCATCAACAATCTTATGTTCCATATGGTTCACAAGCACTTCAAACCCACCTTATATTCCACAAGTAGGTCCTCATATGCAACGTGGGAAAAATCTTGTTTCCGATGTATATGGTCAATTCCCAACTGGAAATTATCAGCACCGATAAGACTTCTTCAAGGGATGTTGGGATAGGGTCCCTAGGGTTAAGTTTGGGTTAGTTTAACCAATTTTTGTAATAGATCTTGTAAAAAATGTAAAGTCTCCGTGAAATGTGGAGGTAGAGTGCGTAGCTAAGTAGGAGTCAAAGGGGCTTTAGCCGCTTGTTTGGGTAAGTGATAGGTCAGTTTTGAGACTTGCAAATAGGCTACGAGCCATGGTATTGTAAGCAAAAATGCTATATATAGGTGAGTCATAGCGAGCCTAAGAAAAAGTATACAAGAATGAATCTAAGATAGAAGATTGTTTTGGAAACTGTTAAGGTAGGAAAGCTCAGTTTCCTATACTTAGGTGAAAGGGGAAGGTTCTTGTAGCTAAGTGCACAAGAGGCCTTTGTAATTCCACAGCTGAGTGCGTAGACCCATGCGAATGAGTGCGTAGGGTGGAAAATTAAATTGAATGTTGAGATTAATAAAGACTGGTTTTGGAAGAAGTACCTTGCCTTGAGTATTATTCTTATTTATTTTCATGTTACACTTTATCGCTCAATGATATGTTTTCTATGGAATAATTTGTAATTGTTGAATGAACCTACTGAATCTTTAATATTTATACCTGAAATAAGTAATTATTTGTTTCCATGAAGGTAAGGGTTAATTATGTTATGATTTCTAATGAATTGGATAGCTCTGCATGATGGCAGATCTAGGGTTATTAATTAGTGTGAGAAAGTGGAGAGTTTGCTTCTTTAGGGTCTATAAATTCTTATCATAGACCTTTGCGAAGGTCTAGAAGTTGTTTTCTTAGAGTTACAGTAGTAGACCATAGAAGGATATAGATATGTGCGAAGGCAGACCTAAGCGACAAAGGCTTAAGATCACTTATCACACAATCTTAGGATGCAGAAACCTGGTTCTAACATCCCCCATTACTGCTTCGGGTGAGACTATAGCTTGCGCTATGCATGTTGTTGCCAAAAGGTCTAGTAGTCAAGGTTTTTTTGGTTGGTGCATACAACTCTAAAACTAGGTTAGGCCCCCTTAAGCCAACAAATGGTTCCATCTCTAGAACTGAGATCTATCTAAGAGATGTATGATAAATGGTTTCCTATGAAGAAAGAGACTGACAAGTGGATTGATCAAAACATGCATGAGTTTGTAGCTCAAGAGAATAGGAGCCCTAAATTATCCAAGGATTAGTGATTACAGGTATTTTTATATAAAGACGAGACTAACACATTCTTCTATTTCTTCCCTAACGAACTACATGAGTGGTTGTCAAAATTGACTGATAGTCAAGGGATTTGGAAACTTGATGGTCGTATAGTATGGAATCCTAAACTAGTGCAATGTCTAGAGGCATTAGAAAGAAATATCACGCAGGTTTTGGATCACTGGATTGATCACACATTGGGAATTTTGGTGACTTATTTCGTGATCAACAAAAATATCAGCTATAGCAAAGAGGAACAAAGACTCTTTAAAGGACCTTGAGGTAAGTATTTGAAATCATTAAATACTGGGATTAAAATGTTGTTATGTGAAAAGAGGGTTATGTATCTACCTTGACGTTTGGGGCTATGTGAAGTGAGAGATTATTTAGAATGAATGAAGGATCAAGCCCAGAATATAGTTTGCGCATTGAACCCCCTTCAAGTGACGAAGAAGGATCGGTGTTGAGTACACCGCAAAGTGCAGTTCAGTTAATTACATAGGGTATCTTGAGGATACCTCATCCATCTGCTCCACCTGCACCTCCACCTCTACCTCATACACCTACACCTTCACCCCCTCCACCTCCACTTCCACCATTCAGCATGGCAAATGCGATGAAGATGCCAATTTTTGAAGGGGTAGGGAGCGGAGATTTTAAACTATTTTTATTTGTTGCAGGAGATGTATGGACAACATAACAAATTATAGATGATAACATCAAGAAAGTGCAACTGGATACATCCTGACAGGATCACGCATTAACATGGTACATCAAGTATTGCACTAATAACCCCACCACGACATTGGTAGAGACCCAATAAGATATGAATAAGGAGTTCAACAAGCCTAAGTTAGAGATGTAGTCAGTAAATGAGTTTAAGGAAATCCGACAGAATCTAGATGAGATGCCTTGGGATTTCTATCAAAGGTTGAAATTCCTGATCATGCAGGCCAATATGATAATCATGGATTCCCAGCATCGTGACTAGTATATAGCGTCACTCTGGCTACACATGAGAGTGCCTTTATCACAATAAAAGATATCGATGCAAGCTGAAGCCTTGGAGATCACGATGAGCCTAGATGCCTTGGTCATACATGATATGAACTGTGGAGTGCAATAGATTCACTCGTAGCTAGAAAGCTACACTTGGAATTGCAGAGTCTGAAGAAAGGAAAGGAAGCCCAGCCAGAGGTGCGTGGTGAGGTTTGGTGTTTGAAATGCAAGAGTCATGGACACAATAATGACCATTTTTCAATCTATAAGAACCATATTATTGGGGAAGGGCTTGTTCCCCTGAAACTAGAGAATAGTGTTGGGACGAGTGTGGGAGCTACTTTATGGTGCATTATCTGTCAGGTTATAGGATATCATGGAAATAATTGATTTCCATTTACTACAGGAGTTTGTACAGACCCTTTAGCAATTGTTTTGTAGTTTATGTAAATTTGTGGGACATGATGAATGTTGTTGTAGAAATTATGAGTTGATGATGGATAGAACCCTTATCTACCAAATGCAGGCAAAGAACTGGCATCATGATTATGGAGTAGGTGTTGTGCACAGAGGATTGCAAGGCCAAGGATGAGGGAGAGGCCACAGGCCTATTCGAGGTCATGGGAAAGTAATTTACTATAACTGTGGTGAAGCAAGGCACTTCACGCAAGATTGTACAAATCCCACACATTTGTCATGTCAATGTTGTCGATAGTTTGACCATGTGATAGAGGAGTGTTTAGTCCTTATGGAAAAATATAAAAGAAAAGAAGGTGCAGCCCAAGTAGCCTACACAAAACATTCAAATGATGAGGGTTGATCCCCGCGAAGAATATCAGAGTGTAAATATAGTGACAAGAAGTGGTATAATGACTGGTGTAGATAAGGGTAATAGCCTAAGGATGACGGGTGGGTGTGCAAGGTTTTTGAGAAGGAAGTAAACTTTAACCTCAATCATGCTAAAGAGACCTTCATGGAAGCAAAGAAGAACTTTGTTTAGGCCTCTACCTCAAGAAGTCAAGAGAAAATTCCAGAAACTAGTATGATGCAAGAAGTACATCCTTCGGTACTAGCTACTTTTCTGAAAGCCTGTATGAAGCTTTTGTGCAATCAGAAAGAAATAGAAGGATTGCAAGAGTTAATTGATAAGTGCACAAATAATTAAAAGACTCCTATTGAATAATGCACTGTGAGGAAAATTGGTAGGCATAAGAAGCGCATAGGGCGTGAAATGAGGTTGACTCCACAAATAGGTGAATACAAAATAGACCAAGTAATATTGGATCTAGGGTCTTATGAAAATGTCCTACCTAAGCAGACATGGCAAAGAAGGGGGAGACCTACGCTACAATGTTCTCCTATTTAGTTATGCATGGAAAATCAACAAAATATTATTCTGATGGGGCGCTTATATGGTGTAACAATAGAAATTGAGGGAGTTAGTGTAGTGGATGAATTTGAGGTCATTGAAATAGTGGATGATAATAACCCATACCTAATGCTATTAAGAATTCATTAGGATTTTGATATGGATGTGGTAATCAACTTGAAGAAGCAGAAGATGAAATTTGAAAGGAAATCGCTTAGGGTTGTAGTGCCACTAGACCCTGTAGAAGGAACGCATTATACTGAACCTGTTCGCAACTTTGTAGAGAGTGATGGTGATCTAAATCAAATATACACGATCATAATGTGGGATGAAGATTGGATCAAACCTATAGCTAATGGATGAATTGCATGGGATAGAGATATTTCCTACACCTTAGATTCAGATGAATAACTTGAACATTGGAAGAATCAATTGCATGAAGTATCTATGGTTCGTTTCAATATGATGACCAAATCACTGTGGTGTGTCTCGACTATGGTAAGGAGCCTTTCGTATTATGATGGTTTGAATGATGTGGATATGTTTCTAGATGAATTTGAAAGGGAAGTACCGGAAGAAGATCACTTTCAGGCATTGGAGTTGGCACTGCGTGCTACGCCTTCCCGTTGGTGGTGTACACATAAGGAGACCTTTGCAGGATGGAAGGAATACAGAAGGATGATGGAAATAAGATTTGGATATGTTAATACCCAAATGACAGAAAAATATAGTGAGAAGGATGATCCGCACAATCATTTGGCACGGTGGACTATGGCCTGGGGAACAAAACCACAACTAGAATGGGTGCACATTTTCTGTCATACCTTAGATACAATTCCAATGAACTAGTATTTGGAGATGGAGCTTCACCATGGAACAGCTGAATGGGACATCTTAAGGGAGAGCTTCTTATTAATGTTCAACTTTGAGAATGGGTTTGAATGCATTAATGAAGTGCTCTAGGAGATAAAAGTAGCTATATTTAGAACACTAAAGGGACCAATCGAATGGGCTGAGCCAAATTGGAGTACAAAGTTGTGCCATGCGCTGGAGTGTTATAATGTGACTGTTAATGAAGAAGAAGAAGATCCATGGAATGTTACCATTCTAGAGACATAGTGACAATGTAAAGTTGAAGGACTGAAGGTGATGAACCTCGATATATTAGAACCTTTGAAAACTCAAAAAAAAACATTGGATTTGAAATAGAACCCAAGTTCACAAAGACAGTCGACTATTGGGATGAAGATACAATTGATAAGGTAGCTGAGCTATTGCACGAGTGCTAGGATTTATTCCCCAAAAAGTTAAGCAGAGGCCTTATCGGCTAAATCCAAAATATAAAGAGAAGGTGCACCAAGAACTGGATAGGATGTTGGATGCTGGTATTATTGATCTAGTAGAGGAATTTGATTGGGTAAGCCCAATGGCGGCCAAAGAAAAGAAACAGAAAGGTGAAATATTTATATATGTGGATCTATGAAATTTGAATGATGCATGCATGCATGATCCATTTCCAAATCCATTTACTGATGAAGTGTTAGATAATGTTGGTAGATAGGAGGCTTATTCATTCAGTGATGGATTTTTGGGATATCATCAAATAAAGAACATGCCAAAATATCGAAGCAAGACAACCTTCATGATGGAATGGAGTTTCTTTCAATATATATTAATTCCCTTCGAATTGAAGGATGTGCATGCAATTTTCTCCCAAGTAGTGATCGCGGCATTCAAAGAATTTATTCATAAATTCCTGGAGGTGTATTTTGATTACTGGACTATGTTTGGCTTGGTGAAGTGCCATGTTGTGAGTCTACACCTTATGCTGGATACATGTCGAAGGTATCAAATAATGTTGAACTTGAAGAAGTGCATATTTTGTGTGCATTTTGGGAATTTTCTCAGCCATGTCCATATGTAACCAGGGATTAATGGTGGACCCCTCGAAGATCACTATGATTGTAAATTTGGAAGCACCTAGGAATGTGAAACAGTTGCGTGCGACATTGGGGCACACTGGATACTATAGGAAGTTTATCAAGGCATATGCTCATATAACTACGCCGATGGAGAAATTATTAAAGAAAGATGTGATGTTTTGTTGGGATGAAGACTGTTAGCATAGTATGGATGTCTTGAAGGAAAAGAAAGAATTCCATGTACATGTATATGCCTCTTGCAATGTGCTCTGTGCAATATTAACACAAGCAGGTGAGGGAGAGATTGATCATCCGATAGCCTTCGTGAGTAGAAAGTTATCGAAAGCTAAGAAGAAATACTCCACTATAGAGTGCGAAGGGTTGGCGATGGTCTATGCGCTGCAAATGTTTAGGCATTATTTGTTGGGTGGACACTTCAAAATTTATACAGATCACTCTGCGTTGAACTACTTGGTCAATAATCCTGTGTTGGGGGGGAAGATATAATGATGGTTACTTTTGTTTCAAGAATATGACTTTGAAGTGATTGTGAAGCCTGGAATGTTAAATGTAGGATGAGACCATTTATCAAGGATTGAAATGGGCAAAGAACCAAATAGTTTGGAGGAAGGACTACCAAATGCATAGCTCTTTGTGGTACACATTGCGGATGACCATTGCATGGGTATTATTTAGTTTTTAACAATGGGAACAACCCCGGAAGGCTATTCTACCCAGCAAAATAAGGAGGTAGTAGTAAGCACTGCATATTTTTCAGTGATTGTGGGTCATTTGTATAAGATGGAAACAAACAAAATACTACAGAGTTATGTTCTTGAATTTGAACACACTAGTATCCTTGCTGAAGCACATGGTGGGGTGGGAGGAGGTCATTACATAGGAAAGTGATTACACAGAAGATTTTGCGCATTGGGTTATGGTGGCCGACGTTATGCAAGGATTCTAAGGTGTACTACAAGGTGTGTGATGCTTGCCAAAAGATAGGGAAGCCTTTGCGAAGGGATGAAATTCCTTTAAATCCTTAGGTTTCATTGTAAGTATTTGATAAATGGGCCATTGACTTCATCGGTCCAATACAACCACCAGGAATGAGGATAGGTGTGTGGTAATCATTACTGCAATAGAGTATTTAACTAGATGGGTGGAAGCACTGTTAATGAAGTATTGTAGATTTTCCACTGCTGGGAATTTTTTGTTTGAAGATTTCTTAATGTGGTTTGGATGCCCTAAGATATTGATGAGTTATAGGGGCACACATTCCTTGAATGAAACAATCAGTGCGATGCTTCATGAATTCCAGGTGTATCATCAAAAGAACACACTCTATCACCCACATGCAATTGGAATGGTGGAAGCATTTAACAAAATTTTGAAGAATGAATTAACGAAGGTTTGCAATGCACGAAGAAATGACTAGGATATGCACGTGCTAGTAATGCTATGGGCATATAGAACAACCTGCAAGAAGTTGACAAGTCAAACACTATTTAGGTTGGTCTATGGAATTGAAGTAGTGATGCCAATGGAGTATATTGTGCCAAGTTTACGTATTTCATCTTTGATGGAGATGGTAGATTACAAGACCTTGGAGGAATAGCTCATGTAGATCATGGAGTGAGAAGACAACTGCTTCATTTTAGGATTTCACCAGCAAGTGCAAAAGGAACACAAGAAAACATGGCACTATAGGCATATTAAGTTGTGCAACTTTAATATATATGATTTAGAGTTGTTATATGACAACAAATTCATAAAATTTCCAAGGAAATTTCAAATGCACTGGTTGGGACCATATGTAGTTAAGGAGATCATGGATGGTAGTGTAGTTCAGCTCGTGAAGTTGAATGAGGAACCATTCCTAGGGAAAGTGAACAAAAGTAAGCTAAAGCTATACACAAGGGATTCTGCCCCTACGTAATGACTATATGGTAGCAGGAGAATATTTAATCTAGGCAGTTGCAAGGGATTGCGGGACTATAAACTACGCTATCTAACTAGGTGAAAAACATAATAGGGAGGTTGCAAAAGAAGATAGGAGTACGACAAGCGGAGTTGCACTAGATGAGTTTTTCCATGGAGGATGGTACCTCACAGATGGGTCCAAAAATAGTCGTTGGAGTTACTATTCATGATTTTATGGAAAAAGTTACATTAAAAGGAGTGGGTCAGTTCCATTTATGGAAAACATATTTGAAGATATGCCACCAAAGACGTATTTATGATAAGAAATTGGAGGGAACGGTTAGATTTGATTTTGAAACCCCTTATAAATTGGGCATGTTGGTCCACTGAAGAACACTTTGAATCATGAGAATTTTCTGCAAGCCTTACTATTTTAGGTTTACGAAACACACAGACTGGGAAGAACTATTTTCATGGCCATCATTCACAAACGTATCTGCAGTGGCCCATGAAATTATTTTAGAACAAATGACTGCCATAAATCCCACAGAGGCTATTAGTTCTAAAGCTGTCATCTCCAATGCGACGACACCTGAAATAATGAGCGTGGAAGCTACGCCCACTGTGCCTACGGTACTGAGGTCACCGAGGCCAAAGAAATCAGTTGCAAAATAGAAGCAAAAGGAACCTATGCCGGTGAGATAGACATTGAGAAAGAACATGGAGGTTCGGCAGAAAGAGAAAAAGGATAAACAGTCGGAGAAAGTGGTAGAACTAGAGGGAGAAGAATTCCAAGGCATGGAGGAATTGGATGTTGAGGAGGGCGACCCTATCACATGACTCTCAAAGTATATCCCTCCATGGAAAGGAAATACAAAAGTCACAAAATACCCTGATTCTGGGAAATTAATGGTCTCGATGCCCTTATTGCCAGAACAGGTTGAATTTGAAGGTGCAATCTTAGTGCATATTCTAGTGATGAGGATGGAGGATTGGGTTCTCACGAAGCACAAGAGATTCCCTCATTTGGCTACTAGCAAGTACATGAAGAATATTTATTATGAAGAAATCGATTTGACACGACTAGAACCCATGAAGTGGGTCAGAGGTGTTGAGTAGGCTGGGTTGTTTCACTTGCCCTACATACCACATTTTCACAGATCCATTATAAACATTGTTTGTGTGCACCAGCTGCTCACGCTAGTGCATGATGGGTGCCTATGGCTTGGGGAACCCATTCCAATCACCAATATTCTCATCCATCGGATTATAAAGCTACCCTACAAAGGGGCAAGCCCTGCCAAGGAATTTGGAGGGAAAAGTAGAGAAAAAGAGTTGGCAAATAAGATGAAGTTAGAATTTGGTCTCGTAAAGAAGTCTCTTAGATATTCTATCTACTCCATTCAAGACTAGGTGGTGCATTTCATCGCCCAAATTCTTGCAGGCAATATTATGAGAAAGTATTGCGCTGACGAAGTTTCGGTGCCTGTAGTATCATTTGCTGCCCAGCGTGCAAAGGGAGTACAATATAACTGGGAGAAGTATTTTTGTAAGGATTTCCTCACAAACTGTCACGAAGCACAGGAGGATAGAAAATTGTTTCATTATGCATGGATCTTGTTGTCAATTGTCTTAGTAGCATGGAAATTGTGGGAGGAGAGTCAGTTTCCTTTGCAGGTAGAACATTTACCAAAGGCAAAAAAGTTCGCTTCGCTATGGACCATAAAGGATCCATAGAGGATCAAGGAGTTGAATATTTTCTAGACTTTAATGGAAATGGATCTTCGCACGGTAATTAGTCAACGACCAAAGTTGTTCCCAAACTTGTTCGAATAGTTAAGGGCCTTCATGGAGTTCAAGGCCGATTTCCACAACGTATCAATTAGGGTGCGAAAGGACCCTAAGAATATATGGCACAAACTACCATACTTAGTCTCAGAGACATATGTGCAGTATATCGTGGGGAGTTGGCTAGCAGAGTGGTGCAAACCCATGGACCTTGGTGCAGGTACTAGTAAGGGTGTCGAGAGTGTTGTTGTGTAGTTGACCACTGTGCAGAAGCATAAAGAGGTAGCACAAAAGGCAGCACTAGCCTTGGATAAACAAAAGAAGAAAAAAGTCGATGCTAAGGTAGCTATGGAAAAAAAGCTTGCTACAAAAGAGCATATTGAGGTAGAGCACACTGGAACAAAGGAAGTCGAAGAATTGGCTTCCTAGTATACAAATGAGTAGGAACACTCAAAGAAGGAAGGAGGAAGTGGAGAGGAGTAGAGAACTCCCTTCACATTGAGGAACAACAATAAGAAGACAATTTTCGAACCAAGAAAGAAGCATAAATCAGATAGGTAGGTGTGCATTGACCCAATGGTCCTCAAAGAAGGGGATCTCGATGAGATCGGCGATAAGGTCAGAGAAACCACAACAAATTTGTGGCAATAGTTTGAACAGTAATACATGTAGATGTTTGGGAGCATCCAAATGGATCTACTTGATCTACAGATCCAAACCGGTAGGATTCAAGCAAGCGAGATGCAAGTGAGCCTGGCTCAAGGGAGCGAGAAAGTCACAAAGCTATAATGGACTCTTGACCTCAGAGTCATTCCCCTACCAGAAGGATCGATCAGCATGAAATGATAGGAAGACCACGTTGTGTTAATTATAGTTAAGGACATGGGGGTAAAATTGGCCGCGCTGCCACTTCAGACCCTCCATACACTACATCGAGGGGTTTTAGATGAGTTGAGGATCAGAGAGCAGCATGCCCTTGCAGTCATTAGTGAGTTCAAGGGAAACAATGAGTAGATCTTTATCAGGGAAGTCTCAGGCTATGAAAGAAAAGGAGGAGCTACAAGCACAAAGTCAGAGCCTGGAGACAATTATTATGCAAGCATGCAAGAGAGTTCCAAAACTAAAAATTCCAGAGGACGCCACATTGACAACAAAAATCAGGGCATTGGTTGTTGTGGTCCATGCATCGAAGGATGAGATCAACAAAGTCACGTTCAATTTCCAGATAAACATTTCAAAGTTGTAGCTGAAATTTCAGTCAACCACTCCACCAAAGGTTGGGGAGCAACACAGAGCAGCGATCAGGGAAAACATGGGCACATTGGATACAATAGTTAGAGACTTCATGATAATGTTTGATCAGGCCATGGAGTTGTGGAAGAACTTGCGGGAGGACCTAAACTTTCAGAGGCTTAACAAAGATATCTGAGAGACATTGAAAGTATGATGAAGTCCAAGCGACTGCGCGCACTTTGGCACCAGCCCAATGCCTCACGTGATTGGAGGAAAGCAAACAACTACAATCATAGTTGGAAGAGCTCCAACAGAATGAGGCCCTTCTCAAGGCTAGATTATATCCATGGATAGAGGAAGCCTGTCAACTTACTCTATCACTTCAGAAAAAAATTAAGAACAATGCAACAGACACAGCGGACAATGCACCTCGTAGTAAAAGGCCTGATGACAAAGAAGTTGGTACAGCAAGTGCAGCGGGCCACGCTGCAGAGCTCAGCTGATATCACATCATTATAGGTTGAGTTTGATGGCCTCCACAATAAGATCAAGGCACCAGCTGAGTGACTCGAGGGAAATTCACCATATTTGTTTTGGAGGCCTATTGGGATAGGGTCCCTAGGGTCAATTTTGGGTTAGTTTAACTAATTTTTGTAATAGGTATTGTAAAGAATGTAAAGTCTCCACGAAATGTCAAAGTAGAGAAAGAAACTAAGTAGGAGTCAAAGCAACTTTAGCCCCTTGTTTGGATAAGTGATAGGTTGGATAGGAGACTAACCCATAGGTCGTAGGCCATGGTATTGTAAGCAAAAATGCTATATATAGTTGAGTCATAGGGAGTCTAAAAAGAAGTAGACAAGAATGAATCTAAGATAGAATATTGTTTTGGCAAGTGATAATGTAGGAAATCTCTGTTACCTATACCTAGGCTAAAGGGAAAGTCTCCTGTAGCTGATTGCGTAGGAGGCCTTATTTAGTTCGCAGCTGAATGCACAAACCCATGCATTCGAGTGCTCCAGGTGGAAAATTCTATAAATTGAACATTGAACTTAATAAACACTGAGTTTGGAAGAAGTACCTTGCTTTTGAGTATTATTATTATTTCTTTACATGTTAGCTTTATTGCTCAATGATATGTTTTCTGTGAAATAACGTGTAATTACTACGCGAACCTACTGAATATTTAATATTTATGCCTGAACTAAGTAATTTTCTATTTCTACGAAGATAAGGGTTAATTCTATTATTATTTCTGATGAATTGGATAGATCTACTTGAAGGAAGATCGAGGGTTATTAATTAGTGCATGAAAGTGGATAGTTTTCTTCTTTAGGGTCTATAAAATTTGATCGCAGACCTTCAGGAAGGTCTAGAAGCTATTTTCTTACAGTTACAGTAGTGGACCATAGAAGGATATAGATACGTGTGAAGGTAGATCTGACCGACAAAGGCTTAAGATCACTTATCACAATCTCAAGATGTAGAAACCTGGTTCTAGCATCCCCCATTACTGCTTTAGGTGAAACTGCAGCCTGCACTATGTAAGTTTTTTCCAAAATGGGTAGCAGTTAGGGTTTTGTTGTTTGGTGCATACAACTCTGAACCTAGGTCAGGCCCCCTTAAGCCAACAAGGGATTGTTCAACAAAATCCTTTATAGTAGCAATGGCAACCTGCAATAGCAGGGGCAACCTTTGTTACAGTATCAACAACCTTTGTACTAGCAAGGGTAGTTTGTCTAATAATATAATCAACCCTTGTATCCACAAGTTCAACCCTTGTATCCATGAGGTCAACCCCTGCAGTAGCAGGGTCAATAGTTGCAACAACAACCTTATAATCCATATGTCGCACAAAAGTTTTATCCACCTTATGGTTCTCAATGGCCTATGCAAGGTCAGTATCGACCTTACCCTAGTGAAAACCCACCTTTTTGGGGGGGAAATCCACCTTATGGTTAGGCTACCCCCTAGTGGGGGAAACATCAAGCTCCTTATGGTCAAAATCTTCCACTTGGGGGAAAAACCCATATCGATAGGCATGGAATCTACAAACTGGGCCTTATCAAAGGCCTCCCATGCCTTTCAACTAGAAATTTCCATTTATAGCCACGCTGGAACTGTTGGATATGTCAAGGCTCACTAATGATCCAATACTTCATTTTCCTTATTGGCCTCTGATTCCCACTAATATTCCTATCGATTTCCCAAAATTTGAAGGAAAAGATAAAGAAGACCCCAGGCCCACGTTATGACTTACCACTTATGATGTTCATCCAATTCCTAGGTTGACGACTTTGTTTGTCTACGTCTCTTTCAGTGAACCTTGATGGGTGCCACCCCAAAATGGTACATCAAGTTACCTCAAGGTGCATATTTAGACTTAAATTCTTTGCCCATGGCCTTCCTCACTCACTTCCAATTACCAGTTCATTATGAAACTGATACCCATTTTCTTACATCTGTAAAACATGATATTGTTACTCACAAATATGATCACATCCATGAATGGAGACGTCGATGTCACCTCATCAAGTTTGAAATACCTAATTGTTAACTGAATGGTTTACCAAATAATTCATTAACAAAATTGTTGCAGACATAGCAATGGGAGGTTGCGCCACTAAATATCAAGCCTTGCCCATGCCCAATATTTAGATTTGGTATATTCCCAATCTGGAATGTTATATGATCTCTTGTCTGATGCTCTGAGGCCATATAAGGATCCAGGATCTTCTAAATATCTAGACGTACTATCTATTTATGGTATTATTGGATCAGTATCTCAAACTTCTAATAAAGCTTCTTAGTAGAAAAAATCCATTTCAAATACTGCATCCAATCCTCCTTGGAAACCCTCTTTGAATCCTGGTAAAACCTCTGAGGTTAATGTCATTTATTCTACTGTAGCTGACAAAGCCTTAGATGGTAAAAAGAATGGAAGGGAAAGTGAAATCTGATACCCCAAAATAGGATGCTCCTAAGTCATCTGCTGATGATGTCTCTAAATGTAAGCCTAAGTAGCCTTGCCTCATTTGTGAGGAAGATCACTGTACCAAGGATTGTCCCAATCGTGTGAAAGTTAGCTGCTTATTAAAAGGCACTCAAGGGACACCAGTTGTACTAAAAGAGCCATTTCCATCACATCATACCCAATTGGTAGAATATCCATAATCCTTTGCCTCTTCAGATTCTCAGGTTTACATGAGTGGAATAGTGCCTATTTCTACTGCCACCCGGTCGAAAGATTATCAAACTCCTCAAAATCATATGGTGGAGAAAGAATTCAATGATACACCTTCTACTTCTACTCCACCCAATTTTGGTCCTCTTCACATTAAGAGACCCAATAATGACTCTGTTATCCGGCCACCTCCCAAACGTTTTCTTCGGAAATCATCTTATAATCTGAATGCACGATCTACCCAACATTACAATATTGTAGAAGACTTGGCTCAAGCACCTTTGCCGATGTCTGCCTTGGAAGTTATCCAAAATTTTCCAATGTAGTGAAAAGAATTATTATATGATATAGGAGGGATTGACCCTACATATTCGAATTTGATCACTTTTGACCTAGAAAATAATGTTCCTTGTCTTCCCCATCAAATTGTGTTTTTTATTCAAGTCCTTATTAAAGGGAAGACAATTCTTCGAACTGTGATTGTTGAGGGGTGCCTCCACATGCATCATGTCGGTTTCATGTTGGAAATCCATCGTCTCTCCACCCCTCAACCAATCTCCAAACACCTTAGAATCCTTTGATGGTAGAGGATCCCATCCTTATGGTATTCTCACAAGTTTTCCCATCACCTTGGAAGGGAAAACTATCGAATTAGAAGTAGAAGTCATAGATGAAAATCTAAATTACAACCTTCTACTTGGACGAAGTTGGACTCATGACATGTTTTGTGTGGTTTCCTCTTTATTCTATGTGCTCTATTTTCCTCATGAAGGGAGAATCATCATTGTCGATCAATTGGCCTTTTTCTCTTGTGGTTCTTCAAATGGAAATGTCCCATATGTTGGAAATAGTGATATTCCCTATGAGAGCATGGGGGCAGGTCTTTTAAAAAATTATGCTTTAGTGGGAACCTTTTCTCTCCCACCTCTGCATGTCGGCTCAATCAACATGATCTAAACCTCATGTGATTCATGGATCATACCTACTACGAGTCATGTTGATTCTTTTGGTGATGCTATGTCTCTAAGTCCTTTAGAACAATCTTCTCAAGAAGTTCTTTTGGTTTCATCGACTATTTCTAAAAGTCATATTACTCTTAGTATGCAACTAGATATGTATTCTCAATCTCCTTGGCTTGGTTCTTGGGATTCTCTGGATCCCTTGAACGAGATATTTCCCATCGACAAGAGTATTTTTGAGGTTATGTCTCTTAACGAAAATCACTGGAATGATGCTCATCATCGTTCCTCATTTCTTCCAAGTCTTAGTGAGAATCCTTCATCTCTTGAGATTTTTGTTTTTCATAACCCGACACGTACACTTCAAACACCCATCTTAGTGCATGAAGTTTTGTCTGAGGAAAACATTGGGAATATTACTACTACTTTGCCTATTGAAGTTTCAGTCCAACCTGAAATGGTCAAAATCTTTCAACTAGAGGCATATTTCCTTGTCAAGAGCTTAATATTTTTTCCTTCTTTCATGATATCTCCTCATTGAACCTTTACTGTTTGCCCATTATCACAATGGGGTATTCATCCTATGACATGTAACCCTCACTCACCCAAGGAGCATGGGGGCATGGTCATTTATGTGTGTTATTCCACTATTTGGCAGAGTCGATGCTTACATGTCATGCCAATGGTGAAACTTCAATTTCATTCTCAATTGACCGATTACCCAAGTCTGCAAATGGGCTCCATTTGAAAAAAATTACGCATGATCATCCATGTAGATACTTATGTACATTAGTGTGCATTTTGATTTTTTGGTGTGAGTGTTTGCTTTGCAGACATGTTTCCATTGCTTACCTTGTGTTCCACTCAATTCATAGATGTCATCAAACCATTATGTTGGTTTTCCTGATGGTATTTGTCATAGCACACAGAACTTATCTTTTGCAGCTTGGGAACTCTTCACCCCTAATGGCGAGTTGATCAATTTACAAGGTATTTTCCTAGGAAAAATAAATAATAATATTTCCGAGGAACTGTTATCAAAAGCATTTGCTCTCAAAATCATAAATTTGGTTGTTAAGCTATATTCACAACTCATTGTTCTACAATTAAATGGTCATTATTCAGTAAGAAATCCAAAATTTGTGTGCATGTATCTACATGTTCGATTACAGGAAAGAAATTTTTGTTGGGTTTTGTTATATTCTTTCCACATAGTTAACAGGGGATTTGAGGGGTACCCGTAACCCCACTTTATGGGGTTTGGGGCAGCGCCCCGGAAAATTTTGGTTTTGGACCCTATGTTAGGTTGGGCGGACCCACCTATGGTTTCGTGCATGATTTTCGCACATATATTTTGGATGCGATGGTTTTTCGGTCCATGGTATTGGATCGATGGTTTTTTTTTGTCCATGGTATTGGACGTGATGGTTTTTTCAGTCCATGGTATTGGATGCTTCGGCATGTATAAATATGTATTGTAACATTGAAAGGAACATAATGAAAAATCAA
>APFE031732464.1:3306-15563 GCA_000404065.3 Pinus taeda
GCTACACTAATTAAGTGATAATACAACGTGGGATCACAATTTCCAATTATTTTAAAGGAATTTTTCAATATATAAATAAATTAATTTATGTACATAGTCACCCAACATAGTAATCATGATCACTTCACCAAATTTGGACTTCTCCAGTATCAATTGCTTTTTAGTAATTACAAATTTTAAAGTAAACACAATCAACGAAGAAAGAATCGACGGCGTATCGGGAATCGCGGAAAGTGTATGTTCAATCTTAGCTAAATTGGCCCCGAAGATGAAGTCGAGGTATAACGTTTTTATATGTGGAAATTCCATCTCTTATCATGGAAGAAACGGCATCTGAAAAAGTTTATCATTACGACTGAGAATTGTGAATTTGTCAAGGATACGATGAACGGCAAATACTTAATAAATGGCCGAGAGAGTCTCTCGAGAAATTAATGAAAATTTGAACGAGTCAATTTGATATTTAATTTACCAATTAATGTGAATGCTCGTATCTGCACCAGGAACTTTTAATGAAATTAATGAGCAATTTGATATTTAATTTTCCAAATTAATGTTCGTTATAGTTTGTGAACCGCATATTTTTGCGACTGAATTAGTTAACATTTGAATAGGCCATTTTGATATGAAATTGCATAATATTATATTTTTCAAAACTTATTTTGATTTCTCTAATAATTTGATCTATATTGATTATGAAGTAAAAATAGTTGTTTTTAGTGTGATTTTTTGGAAGTTTTCTCAGTAGATTTTTTCGGTCTAATTTCTCTAAAATCAAGTAAGAATTCATTGAAATCACAAGTTTGATGGGTAAACGTACACAATAAAAAGTGCCCTAAAAATTTTTCCAGGCTGCTCAATCTATATATACAATTAAAAAACTAATTTAAATAACATAAATCAAAATTTCACCACAATTTTTTTTACAGAATTCCAACACTAAAAATTCCAAAAAAATTACACTAAAAACTCCAAAAAAAATTATTTAAAAAAAAACTTAGGATTTATGCAGTTTGCTTCTACGGTATGCCTCTCTTACCAAAGAAAAATATAAATAATATGCGTGGACCCAAAAATCCTTTGTGTGTGCAATTGGAAGCGGTATGTGACCAAAGAGTGAGTAAGCGGTAAATAAAGATGAATGAGCGAGGGTGAAATATTTTATGATACTTCAAAAGTTATCAAGACAATTGTCCAGGATCAAGCTCTCAAACATGAAACAAAATGAAAGTGATTGGAATGAAACTAAATAAAGCAAAACTATTCAATTTCAATCAGCTCAATGCTCCTCATATTTCATTAATTATTTCTTAATAATTTAAAGATGGAAAGAAATCAAAGAAATTAAAAAAACTATTTACTTATTTATTTTATAATTTATTTGGACCTAAATATTAGATATAATATTTTCAAATTATTAAATTATGAAATTCAAACTTAATTTCAATATCAATCAAATATTCTACATAAATATTAGATGTATAAATTGTATTATCCATATTAAAAAAAATGTTATTAATATAATTTTAAATACATTATTAATTACATTATTTATTTATCTTACTGAGCAACAAAACAAGAAACAAATTATTTATTTCGATTTAAGACTTTATTCCTATACTCAAAAAGTTTGGAGAGAAGTTTCCCAAGCTCACTATAATTTTGACATTGTAAAAGGCTAGGAAGTTCAGTATTGTAACAAAGATTGTGAAACTGAGATCTAATGTGGTTGTACTCTGGGCACTCTAAGAGGAAGTGGTTTTCATCCTCCATGTTCCTATTCTCACATATATGGCAGATCCTTTGCATCCATGGCGTTTTAGGAACTGTCCAACGACCTGTTTCACTATGGAGCTCATGAGAATTGGTTCTAATTTTTGCGATACTAATTTTCTTCTTTGAGCTAGTTAAAATAGAGAAATACTTTTGATCTTCTAGGGTGGGGTTGATGACCTTCTTATAATAACTTAATTTTCTTTTAGTCGCTAAATCTTTCTCACACCACATTTTTTCTTTGAACTTAGAAGTAACAATATCTTTAATGTTATTTATGTTTTGCAATGCATCATTCTCATTGATCTCCCAATAGTTTAACCAGGCCCTTGTGTCTTTATGCCACCCCCTGTCTTTATGCCACCCCCGATTGAGCCTTAGGTGGTTTTGGTTGGAATTTAAAGCTAGCTTAGGAAGTCTATGATCGTCTATGTTATTGAGTTTGTGCTTGTACAACAGAAACCTAATCATAGATAGGCTCTCAATAGCGGAAATGCCTGCTTCTATAAGGAGAATAGTATAGGGTGTATTACTTTTAATTTTCAGGTTATAACTTATAAAATGCTTCTGGATTTGGTCAATCTTTCTCCATGATTCTCTAGAAATGCTACAACCCAAAAAATATTATTTATATTATCATTAATATTTAAAAAAAAATTACACATCAATATTTTATTAACAAATGAACCACTGGTAATCCACTTCTTATTAAAATGAATGCACATTCAGCTCTTATTAAAATGATATTGATTTCTTTATCAATTAGTTTTTCAAATATCTTATCATGGACAATCTCATATTTTTTGGTATCTTTTTATATACAAATATGTATGATTTTTTATTGAAACATATTAATTAACATCCATATTCAATTAATTTTGTTAAGTTTTATATTAAAATATTTCCGCATAAATATTATTCTACGTACTTTGGGGTGTCCAAAACGAGACTACCCACTAAACACTCTACACTGCAGCATTTAATGCTGTGGTCGGGTGCATATGACAGGTCCAAAACCAATGCACGCTGAAAGAGAAACGAGTTCAAGGAAAACGACTCGAATTCCTCCCTCTTTTCAAATAGAATCCTACGACGATTAGGAAATGAAGATTATCCTCAGAATTCCTTGCTGAAGACGAAGTCCAAATGCTGTAACTTATCCGGTTTCACACTACAACTGCGTTTTATTTAGGAAACGAAGATTATTGTCAGAATTCGTCGCGAAGACGAAGTCAAATGGTTGGAATTTATCCGTTTTCATACTACAATTGAGTTTCATTTTGTAATCAACGTAGAGAAATGACAGCGAATAAGACCATTTGAATATTTGAATTTAGGTATTTGTTTGTACTTTATAACTGCATTGAATTTTTTTTTGGGTGATAATGACATCTGAGAAAATATTGTCCAAGAAAGTTTCAATCGTTAACTCATATGACTCATCTTGAGGACAAAAGGTTTATTAAAGATTAGATATATCTTTTTCTTTCAACATATGTTGGTTTCCGTTTTTGAGTTTTTTTGTAATTGGCACACATAAAATATTAGTTATGCAATTTAATAATCAGCGCTCATTTCAAATTTCCAGCAAAGGTCAATGATATGATATCTCATTGAAGTTATAACATGTCGTCTTTGGCTGCAATAATTCACAAAAATTGAAGACAATAAAATCTGCAGCAAAAGATTGTTTTTCTTAATATTAGGAATCAGTTAAATAAGATTATTGTGAAAACATCAATAATAAATGACTAGAATGAAACTAGATTAAATTGGACTAAGAATACAGTGGAAACATCACTAATAGAATGAAACTAGACTAAACTGAATTAAGTGAAACTGAATTGAGACACTTAGAGATTGAAATTAGATTATCCAATAATAATAAAATTCAAACAAACACCCAAACGAACTTAGGAAAAAAACACAAACGCAAGTCAAAAACATTACAGTCACTACATAACAGAACAAACTTCAAGACACCCAAACGAACTTAGGAAAAAACCACAAACGCAAGTCAAAAACATTACAGTCACTACATAACAGAACAAACTTCAAGACAAAAACGGTAGAATCACTACGTAATTTTTGTTGTCAAATAAATCTTCAGCTGCAACATTCCAGCTTTCTAGTGCCCAAGAGAATATTTATATGATATATAGAGTGAGATGGGGACTCTCTGAATTTTCACAAGGATCCGTTGAATCAAAAGTTTTCTGTTCGCATTGAAAAGGCTCATGTATAATTTATTCAGATTTCTGCAAAACTCCGAGGGCAAATGTTGGGAATGATTTATAAGTTAGGAATTTTTTTTTTTTCATAGCAATAACTGGTTTAGATTATGAAGAATTGTTCAGGCTTTTCTAATATGATTTTTTACAGGTTTAAAATTCATTACCTCTTGTTTTCTGCACCAACAGGAAAAGCAACAACACTCCCTAGTAATCACCGTAAAAACACGTCTTACAAGTTTGGATACAGCTTTCGAGCTTTAGAATTTGAAAGTTGTTTTTGATTGTCTGAAAGGTGATTTTTTTTCATGTGTTTATATATATATATATATATATATTACTATATATATTATTTATATATATATCATCTTCTCATTTGTTAATGTGTAAGTTAGTATTTTATAAAGTAACATGTCTGTGATCAAGGGAAAGATGTTCGTTTTATTTGGAATATCATGTTTGTGATAAAGTAAAAGAGGTATATTTTACCATGAATATTGATCAAAGTTTTTATTTTATTTTAAAAATAATCAAATTTTAACCATACAATTGTGTAAATGAAGATAAAAATAACATCAATATAGCTTGAGGAAAAAAAACTTCGATATAGCTTAAATTTTTAAATTTTCAAACAGAAACTATATATTGGACTTTGTCATTGGCATCTTAGAGATATGTCTCAACTTTCTTATAGCAATGGATGAGAAAACCATGAACACATGAGTTGTCGAGATTAGTTTTATTAAGGATAGGAGACTTTTATGGGTCGCTTTTTATTGAATATGTCATTGGATATGGATGTTCACTAATAGCGGATATAATAGCGGATATGACACCTTGCTTCTTTCAAAGTTTAACTTTATTTTTCTTATAGAGATTTAAATCCAACTTAAATATAATATCAAGTTTATTAAGTAGAGGTCTCTCAAAAAACAATGTCAAAACAATTTTTTGTGATTTGTCAAAGGAAAACAACTAACTCTTGCTTGTTGTTTTCATAGGCTAGCTAACACCTTTCAACTAAGATCTTTTAGACTGATTTTCCAACCACTACCATAACTTCATTTTTCTACTTGTATCCATTATGTACAGTGAGTCCTCCTTTTACAAAACACTACTACCTATATAAAAACTAGACAATGAATAAATTATGTCATAGAAGGATGATGTGGATCGTGGAATTCTAATCTAAGAGTTGGGACTTTGGAAAAATAACTGGGAAATTAGGAAATGGTTCAATTGCTTATCACAACTTCATGACATAGATAGGAGGAAAAGGACCTATATCACATTATAATTTGTTATCTTGTTTGGAGCCTCCCTTCCAACCTTCACAGCAGCATGTCTTGCTTCGTCAAGTACACAAGCTTCAGTGTTTTTCTTGCACAAAGGCAACCTATCGATCATAACTCGATGCATTCCTCTCACAGGCTGATCACCTAGACTTGGCCCAACTGCAGGCTGAGCAACTCCCCCAAGAAATTGTGCAATTCTAGAGGGCAACCAAACTTCCCTCCAGAAATTGTACAATCTTGACTGGCAGCTTGCTGGGCTCTAGAGTTGCACAATTCTGGAAGTCAACACTCACAGAGAAAATTGTGTAATTTTCCCCAGCAGGGCTGCTCAGCCCAGAATTTGAGCAAATCTCGGCAACAGTCAACTGCTCTACCCAGAAATTACTCAAATCTCCTGAGTAGCTAGCTCAACTCCTAGCCAAAAATGCGCATTTTCTCCCAACAATTGAGCAGTCTCTTGCATGTGCAATTGAGTTGACTAGTTCCCTCCGGACCGAGCAAAACTGACTTGCATGCATGGGAAACTTCTCCCAAGGCATCCCTTGTTTTAGGGATCTATTTTTCGCAGTCGCAAGTTACAGGCAAGGATCATTTCAAAAGCCTCCCACCAAGTGTCACTTTCCCTAGATTTGTGGCACGCGCGTCACAACATCGATGTTATCAAAACTGATCAACCAAATGTTGCAGACCACATTACTCACATCAACCTTGCAACTCTCACATCCCAGATCACATCTAGGAGCTGTCAGGACACTCAACTCAACTGTTTTGTGGTAAGCCCGCTTTCCATGACTTGTGTTGTATTTCTGGCGCTTTTTGTGTTTCACTTCGTATGAATGTTGTCTGCTTGATTTGAGTGAGAACTTGTTGTCACTGACATGCATACTAGCTTTTCCTAGCAATGTTTCAGATTTCATTGCTATCTCACTGTTGTCGCATGCATGAAACTGTTTTTCACAAAAATTCGCTGATTCGGTGACTCGTTTCACCCACATACATGTTGTTCCATTTTCTGAATTTGTCATTCACTGTTTGCATGCATGATCATTAAATTATGCTTACATTCAGTATCACCATGCATTCACACTCACATTTGCATTCAGTTGATCGTCGACGAGCCTCGACAACCTTGTCCCGGACTCTGCCTCACCAAGAGCCTCACCAAGATAGCATCACACAACCCTGAGAGGGAAGGCTCTATCTTCCTCTCAGGAAATACGCTTTTCTGCCTAGTGACTATCCTTCAGGACTGTTTTGCGCATTTTTGAAGGACAGTGACTGCTGGCCCAGAAAATTGCGTAATGTATTTACTAAGCCTGCAGCAATTGCTAGCTGAGATTGTGCATTGCGTAATTCCAGCAGTCAACAACCAAACTGGATTATGCATTGCCCAGTTCTAGTAGTCAATCAGTCACCCAGTTGCCCAGACTATGCCTTGTGCAGTCTTGGTAGTCAGTCTCCCAACCTCCCAGCCGAAATTGCACAACCTTCATGATCAGTCACACAAGTATGTTGCAAGTCAGTTCTCAAGTTCATTTTCATTTTTGACTGACAAATTTCTTTCCATTAGTGTTGCCATGTCTCCAAGTATTGCAGGTGTTCATATGCCTCTCAATAGTACAGGTACAAGGATTTCCAAGAGAGCAGAATTAAAGACACCGTTCAGAGCGCACCTAGAGATGCAGTCGATCAAATATCTATGAGCTTGCCTACTCATGAAGACATCAAGTTCTTTGTATACAAGGACATCAAGATATGATAACAGCAGCATCACAGCGAGCATCATCATGAACAGTAGCAGAAGGCAACATACCGAATGCAACAAATGCAACAAACGCCACGAATGCAAGAGGAAGGTTGTTGACAACACAGAGGAAGAACAAAGTTGTGAGCTCAAGCAAATCCACTAATGATGAAGGAAACTTTGGAGACTTAGGATATGAGCTAATGGCTCGACATGAAGATCACGCGAAGACAGAGAATGGAAGAAAGGAGTTGCAAGTGCTAAAGCTGTAACTCAAGGAAGAACATGAAGCTGCACAGGCAGAAGATAAATTGCAGCAGGAACAGGAATAGCAGTGGGCGCAACATGCACTCACAGATGAAACTACATCCGTACATGTCAAAGATTCATACCAGCAGCTAGCATGAAGTATACATGGTGAGCGTGTGTTGTTGGCCGCATGTAAGGGATTCAACAACATACATGTCATTGTGCACACGCATGCGACCCAACCCATTCAGCACACTCACCAAGGCGAAGACAAGAAGCAATTCCAATTGAAGTTGAACACGTACTTCAGCAAGTTGATGCACATGACCACCATCACACACTTGAAGATCAGCACGGACACTATGCATTAGTATGTTGCCAATTCAACCGCACCTAAGAACACCATGCGCATGTTAACAGACGAGTTGGATGAAGGATCCATACTAACGCATTGAATGTAACGGAGGCAAGTGATCACTTCAGCATTATGTTACCATTGGGTGCATGCGCACTGTCATGGATGACCAAGATTGGCATTATCTCACCAACCTCATCGTCACAATCATGTCAAAGAGTTGGTCTCACCTCAACAGCCCGAGTGTCAGTGATTTCTTGCATGGCTTTCTCAAGTCATTTTGTCTCACATGAGAACATGTGCATTGTAATGTAACGTCATATCAAGTGGAAGTTCAAGTGTCAATAGTTGGATGTAACAGTCATACAGTAGATGAAGAGTCATGAGGGTAGATGAACTGTCACAAAGGGGAATGTCACCCCACCCTTTTCTATAAATAGAACCTCATAACTCATTGTAAAGGATTTTGGTTAGCCATGCTTTTGATAAGATTTTCTTGGGGAGAGCTTGGACAGTATTGTAATGCGGCTTGGCTTCTCCGCTGCACGAAGCTAGTACATCTCTTTGGAGGAGCAGCTGGATGTGACTGTAACGTTCCACTATTGGGGCTAGTAGGTGTAAATGGATGTATTCTATGACTGGAGCTTACACTTCCATATATAATAAGAGACAACATGTTTCATGCATATGTTGTATTTTATTCCAGCTGTCTTGTTTACTCTAAATGGCATATGTAGTTGCTTTCTTACGCATGCATGTATGGACTATTCTGTATGAGAATGTATGAATCTTTCTGAAATGTGTTGATTGGTTTAACCATCACTTTGGATTTCCAACTGACCTTCTTTCCAGCTTGTGATGCATTTTCACTCGTGTGTTCCCTTCCCATCCTAGTACTATTATAGGTTTCCAAGGGGTGCACTCATCTCAACCCACATGTGTTAGAACCTCTCGTGCACCTTCCTTGACTCAGTGTAGCGATCACACCCTTGCTACCAACAAAGTTATCTTACTTGCCTCTATGCCAAATCACAGTCAAGGCATTGTTGTACGACCCACTACTGGGACTCCTACACCAAATGGTCTGAGGTTTAATTGGGACTTCTTACCGGCGAGATCCCCTTGACATGTTGGGTAGTAGTTAGCTGCTCTTCCTAGAAATTTCACAAGTCTCCTGGATAGCCAGCCCAGCTCCAAGCCATAAATCTACATTTCTTCCCAACAGTCGAGCAATGTGCAGTTGAGTTGACCGGTTCCCTCTTGGACTGAGCAAAACTGACTTGCATGCGTGCGTTGCTTCTCCCAAGGTAGCATGCAAGGCATCCCTTATTTCAGGGATCTATTTTTTCCAGTCAAAGGTTACATGAAAGGACCATTTCAGAATCCTCCCACCAATTTTTGCTTTCCCTAGATTTGTGGCATGCGTGTCACAACCTCGATGTTATAAAAAATCATCAATCGGACACTGCAGAGCTCATTCCTCATATTAGCGTTGTAGCTCTCACATCCCACATCACATCTAGGAGTTGTGGCACACTCAACTCAATTGTTTTGGGGTAAGCCCGCTTTCCATGAATTATGTTGCACTTCTGGCGCTTTTTGTGTTTAGCTTCATATGAATGTTGTCTCCTTGATTTCAGTGAGCACTTGTTGTCATTTACATGTATACTAGCTTGTCCTAGCACTGTTTCATTTTTCGTTGCTATCTCATTGTTGTCGCATGCATGAAACTGTTTTTCACGAATGGTCGCCAATTCAATGACTCTTTTCACCCACATGGATGTTGTTCTGTTTTATGAATCTGTCATTCACCATTTGCATGCATGGTCATTCACTTATGCTTACACTCAGTATCACCATGCATTCTTACTCACATTCGTGTTCAGTTGCCTGTCGGTGAGTCTGGGTAGCCTTGTCCCGGACTCTGCATCACCAAGAGCCTCACCATGACAGTATTGCGCAATCTTGAAAGGGAAGGATCTGTCTTCCTCTCAGGAAATGCACTTTTCTACCCAATAACTATCCTCCAGGACTCTTTTGCGCATTTTTGAAGGACAGTGATTGTTGGCCTAGAAAATTGCATAATGCAGTCACTAAGGCTGTAGCCATTGCCAACTAAGATTGCGCATTGCGCAATTCCAGTAGTCAGCAACTAGACTAGACTGTGCATTACGTAGTTCCAATAGTTAATCAGTCTCCCAGCAGCCTAGACTGTGCCTTGCGCAGTCTTGGTAGCTAGTCTCCTGACATCCTGGGCGAAATTTTGCAACCTTGACGTTCAGTCGCACAAGTATGCTGCAAGTTAGTTCTCAAGTTCATTTTGGTTTTCGACAGATAGATTTCTTGCCATGAGTGTTGCCATGTCTCCAGGTATTGTAGGTGTTCATCTGCCTCTCAGCAGTGCAGGTACAATGGCTTCCAAGAGATCAGAGTTGGAGACACCATTCAGAGCACACCTGGAGATGCAGTCGATCAAATGTCTATGAGCTTGCCTACTCACGAAGAGATCAAGTTGTTGTAGACAAGGACATCAAGATATGAAAGCAGCAACATCACAATGAGCAGCATCATCAACAACAGCTAAAGGCAGCATACCGAATGCAACAAATGAAAGAGGAAGGTTGTTGACAACACAGAGGTGGAAAAAAGTTGTGAGCTCAAGCACATCCACTGATGATGAAAGCAACTTTGGAGACTCAGGCTATGAGGGAACAGCATGACATGAAGATTACACGAAGCCAGAGAATGGAACAAATAAGGAGTTGCACGTGTTGAAGCAGCAACTCAAGGAAGAACATGAAGCTGCACAGACAGATGAATGAGTTGTAGCAAGAATAGGAACAACAGTGGGTGCAACATGCACTAATGGATGAAACTATGCATGTACATGTTAAATATCCATCACAACAGCTAGCACAGAGTAGACATGGTGAGAAGTGTTGTTGGTCCAATTCAAGGGATTTAGTAGCATGCATGTTATTATGCACATGTGTGTGATCCAACCCATTCAACACACTCACCAAGGCGAAGACAAGAAGCAACTCCAATTGGAGCTATACATGTACTTTGGCATGTTAACGCACATGACCACCATCACACACTTGAAGATCAGCACAAACATTATGCATCTGTGTGTTGTTAGTTCAGTCACACCCAAGAAGACCATGCACATGTTAGCAGACGAGTTGGATGAAGGAGCCATATGAATGCACTAGATGCAATGAAGGCAAGAGCTCGCTTCAGCAAGATGTCACCATGGGGTGCATGCACACCACCATGGACAACCAAGCTTGGCATCAGCTTACCAACCTCACTATCACAAGCATGTAAAAGAGTTGGTCTCACCTCAACAGACCAAGTGACAGTGATGTCTTGCATGGCTTGCTCAAGCCATTTTGTCTCACATGAGAACATGTGCATTGTAATGTAACATCATGTCAAGTGGAAGATCAAGTGTCAATAGTTAGATGTAACAGTCATAGAGTAGATGAAGAGTCATGAGGGTAGATAAATTATCACAAAGGGGAATGTCAAGGGTCACCCCACCCTTTGTTATAGATAGAACCTCATAACTCATTGTAAAGGGTTTTGGTTAGCTAAGCTTCTGATAAGACTATCTTGGAGAGAGCTTGGATAGTATCATAACATGCCTTGACTCTCCACTGCACGAAGCTAGTTCATCTATTTGGAGGAGGAGGTGAATGTGGATGTAACGTTCGATTGTTGGGGCTAGCAGGTGTACATGGATTTATTCTATAACTGGAGCTTACACTTCCTTATATAATAAGAACCAAAAGGTTTCATGCATATGTTGTATTGTATTTCAGTTGTCTTGTTTACTCTAAATGGCATATGTATTTGCTGTCTTATGCATGCATGTATGGATTGTTATGTATGAGCATGTAAGAATCTTTCTAAAATGTGTTGATTGGTTTAGCCTTCACTTTGGATTTCCAGCTGACTTGCTTTCCATCTTTGGATTCATTTTCGCTCATGTGTTCCCTTCCCATCTGAGTACTATTACAAGTTGCCAAGGGGCGCACTCATCTCAACTGACATGTGTTAGAACCTCTCATGCACATTCCTTGACTCACCGTAGTGGTCACACCCTTGCTACCAACAGAGTTATCTTACTTTCCTCTGTGCAAAATCGTAGCCAAGGCATTGCTATATGACCCACTGCTAGGACTCCTACAACAAATGGTCTGAGGTTTAATTGAAACTTTTTACCAGGGAGATCCCCTTTGCATGTTGGTGGGTCCAACACCGTTAAAAAGAGATCCCCTTTGCATGTTGGTGGGTCAAACACCGTCAAAAAGATGGAAGCCCCTTTGGGAGATTTTAAACTATCCTAAAAGACTTTGAAAATTAACGAACCCCTAATAACAACCATCTCTTTATGACTTTATCATTCTTATTTCATCCAATAAACAAACTAAAACCAACTTAAAAAGGAATTATTTATGAAACATTAGTTTATGTTATTATTATAAGTTTCAAGTAAAATAAAAATTATTTTAACATATATCTTATAAATTAAGTTGGAGAATTTTACTTGGAAATCATATAATTTATATAATACTTCATACCATTCCCATTATTAATAAAAC